>JAMWFC010000051.1:3429001-3475114 GCA_027475525.1 Macrolepiota albuminosa
CGCGCCCAACGCAAACTCTTGGTACGGTAACACTTAAGTTACATTTGTTGCTGACCAAACTTTGGGCGTCATCAACGTGCCTATGAAAAATAAGGTAAAGTCAGAAAAGGGTCGGCAAGTGTCAAGCGCTAAGGTAAAAGCACCTATGGAGGAGGCGGTAAGTGAACACGGCAAGGTAAGTGGCAAAAACATGGTACCCTTAGCAAAGTCTAAGCGACGTTAATGCCTGCCATAGCTGCAAGGTGCGAGTTTGTCAAGAGCTAGTGATAGTCTGCAACTGCCAATGACTTCAACATTGCTGACCGTAAATGAGATTTAGACCGTAAGGGAGACTGGAGTAAGGGGAGCAGGAAACTCTGTTATCTGATGATGTATGTACAAGTCGGTAAGTACTTTTATACTACAAGGAGTTCACCATCGCCAGTGACTGATAATGCCAAAGTGCGGTAAACTAGAAAATTTTATAGGGGTAGCTCCAATGGTTTCAGATCCCTACCATCCATTCAAGACCCTTAGCGGCGCCAGGAAGCAGATCGCAATGCTAAACCATCAATCTATCACCCTTCTGTCTGTCAAAATACCTAAGCGATGTCAGGCGCCAGATCGAGGTGCTAAGCGGTGTCAGACGCCAAGGTCAAACGCCAAGCTGTCCGTCAGTTTTTGATAGATCATCAGTCTTCAAGCGCTGTCGTCAGTGACTGATGCCATCTGTCAGTTGTCATTCTTGCTGCCATCAGCGCTATCATTGATCAGATCTGCTTCTTGCCATACGTGGCTGTCAAATATTGCCAAAATTGGTTAATTAGTGTGTGCTAAGGTATCCTGAGCCGGTGCCGCATTGCCATAGCCTGCCGTTGATGCGCTGATCCTGTATGGGGTCCTATCATCTCCCTCCAACTGAAAAATTGACTGTTCTCAGTCACCAAATAAGGCTACCATTACTGTTTTTGTGACATGTGGCCCGTGCGTTCTTCAAACTTCGTTTATAGTCCTGGTGCATGAGTTTGGACTTCATCTCTCTTCCCCTGATTTTATCTGGCGCTCATCCCAATTGAAATGTCTTTCCGTATTCCAACTCCGCCCCCTGTTCCATCACGTGAGGCCCAAGACACGGCCCATGCTTATATTGCCAAGGCAAATAATTTCCTCAAGCGAATCGATGGCGTTGGCATAGACGTGCCTGTAAATTTGGTGGTTGCCGTTATGAAACTATACGAGCGGTGGCTGGAGGTGTGCGTTCTTGGTGTGGGCTGGGATTGTGAGATAGAGGTTTGGGAGTGGTGCTGGTCGTGGTACCTGGATCATCGTGGTGTGGAGTAGTTAGCGCCCTTTGCTCATTTTGTAAGTACCTCCAGTTCTTGCTGTGTTGCTAGCTGATCGAGTTGCCAGGCGCCTCCTTTCATCCCCACTATCGAGGACGAGCTGGAGGACATTCTGTCCGGTGCCTTGCTGATGATGGTAAGTGTGCCTGCAACAGAGTGAGTATTCCTAACCCATTCTTTTAACTTAGCTTTGGTCTGATTTGTCGCCCCACAGTAAACAGGAGGTATTGGTGCCCCTCACTCACATGCAGGTAAACGAGGAGATTGCGGCAATGTGAGAGGAGGTTTCCCATGACTCTTGAGAGATTATGAGGGCACTAGAGGAGTGGGAAAGAGCAGCAGCATTGGCGGCAGAGATGGAGGAGATTGCTGAGGGGAAGGCACCTGCCGCCGAGAGGCAGGCAGGAACAGAAGGGTCTGGTAAGGGTGGTCGTGCTGGCAGCACTTTGAGCCCAGTGTTGCTGGCTAGCAAGTCGGGCTTGCCGAGGAAGCTGGCAGGTGCTTCCAAATGCAAGGTAAGTGCTGATTTTGCTTGCCATTGCCGATGGTTGCTAATGACATTTGCAGAGTTGCAAGGCAGCTCCTCAATATGCAGTGAGTGGTATTTTCTTTAGAATTGGTCTGGAATTACTAAGTCTTTGTAGGCGCCAACACAAAGTTCCTTTGACGACAAGGAGCTGAAAAGTTTGCTTTTGCCGCGTCGGGAGGAGGCCGTTCTTGACAAGGGGCAAGAGGCCGGGGTCATGATGGAGGAGATGAAGGAGAAGAAGACTGTTTCCCTGGCGACCCGGCAGGCTTTTAAGAAGGCACAGGGAGCGGTAAGTAACTTTTCTGTCTTTTTGAGTCTCTTGCTAACTCTTAGCGCTAGTGTGACAAGTGCTGGGCAGACAACGACCCAGAAGGCTGTTGGTTCCCAACTGGAGCCCAGCCGTGTTATTGCTGTAGTGCCTTGAAACGCACTTGTACCATCGACGGGGCCAAGAGTCGCAAGCATGGCGGCGTGCCAGATGCTCTTGTTGAGAAAACATTTTCCCATGCTGTTCTGGTAAGGAGGGCTAGGGAGTTTGTAGAGGGGCAGAGGAAGAAGGTTGCCACTGGAGGAATGGCGGCTGTGGGACAGGCCTCCTTGGCGTTGCTGATGCGCCAAGAAGATGGGTCAGAAACTGTCAGAAATCGAGGTGCCAGCAAGCGCCAAGGGACTTCGGTCCCAGAAAAATGACAAGCCCCTTCCCCAAGCAAAGGGAAGGGCAAAGCCAAGCAACCTTGCATAGTATTGTCACCCTCCCTGAGGACACCGAGATGGCGGATTTGGAGAAGGCCTTAGCAGTGAGTCGCCTGCCTTTTCAAACTTCTGGGGCAGGTCCAAGTGGCCTTTTGTCGCCTATCCACTTGGCGGTGAGGTCCCTTGGCAAAAAACAGGAGTTGGGAGAGCAGGAAGCGGTTGGCAACTCGGTGCCTCAAGAGGAGCAGGAAGAGGTCCCCACAGATATTGAGATGAGGGATGGGTCCGGGGAGAAGGCAGAGGTAGCGGCTATGGGAGGAGATGAAGACGCCAAGGGTAAGGAAGAAGAGACCTTGGCGACACAGCGCAAAGGTGATGAGGAGGAGGCACCAGCAAAGGAGTCAGTAGTGGAGGAAGGGGAGGGAGCTGCAGGAGTGGCTAGAGAGGAGCCAGAGTGGCGCTGGCTACTGCCTTATGGTAACGTTGTCCCCTGGAAGGTGTCAGACCCTGAGGACATTGCCAGATTGGAACCAAGGCGCCCTGTAATCGCTAGGGTTAATCCTGCCTGGACTCCCTAGCTGGAACTGACGGTTACTGGTGACACCTTCCAGTGGCTGGGGCAAGACCTCGTCTACCTGGTCATAGCGCTCAATCCTCACAACATGTTGGAGCGGTATTCAAGGAGGGCGGCAACGATGGAGGCGACAATGGGGTGGGAGCAGGAATGAGTACAGGGCCAGCTCATGGCACTTCACTTGCACTATTCCAACTTGAGTCGCAGCCTACATGTTCTGCTCAATTACCAAGATGATTGCCAAGCCGCCATGAATTGGCAAACCACCAACAATATCCTACCGGGCAACCTCCTACCTCTTCGCGAGTCCTCCCTGCCAGTTTCTGATGACTCCTTGCCAATGGACAATGTTAGCGAGTAAACAGACCTTAGCGTAGATAGGCCGTTTATGTATATTTTTCTTGTTACCGTTCGCATGCATATATATTTTGCCGCCTCCTTGCCAAGTGAAAGGATTAGTCCTGTAGTCTAAGTTAGCGCAACAGCACAGAGCAAAGAAAGTAAAGCAAAGAGAAAGCAAGTGGCAAGCATTCTAAGGTAGGTTTTAGCAAGAGGAATAGTAGGTGAGGGACTTGGTCAAATTTTGAGGAAAAGGGAAACACTCAGTAAATCATCATAGCAAAAAACCCTTGGTGAGAGTTGCACAGTGCGCTAAGCATTAGCAACACGCTAGCGCTGCAGCTTGACTATGTAAGAAAATGTCTGTTGGATATAGTATAGTAAGTATCGGCCAGAAAGATAGGTAAGATAAGTAATAGAAAAAGAGAGCTTATCAATATAGTCTTTTCTAATCATTTTCTTCTTCTTCTACCAAAGTCGGCAAATCATCATTGTCCAATAAGTCAGTTTCTTCCAGTTCTCTAAGTTTGGCGGTGTCAATATCTAGCGCTTCCAGCGGCAAGTCAACTTGTTCCCTGGTGAGATATGGTAACAGGCAAAATGTGGCAACAGGTTGATGCAATACTGAACCATCTAATTCACAGAGCACGTAAGCACCTCCACGGTTACAAGAAATGACTACCAAAGGTCCCAAATAGCGCAGTTGCATTTTCTTGTTATATGAGGTCTCAATTTTGGAGTTGTGCATAAGCACTAGCGCTCCTCTCAGGAAGTTGTAATCCTTGATAGTAGCACT
Source organism: Macrolepiota albuminosa (assembly GCA_027475525.1). Taxonomy (NCBI): domain Eukaryota; kingdom Fungi; phylum Basidiomycota; class Agaricomycetes; order Agaricales; family Agaricaceae; genus Macrolepiota; species Macrolepiota albuminosa. The sequence continues at coordinate 3,433,255 of JAMWFC010000051.1, forward strand.
ATGCTCTGTTTTGAATCGCAGGGCTGCTTGGCGGCGGGCACTAAAGACTACCTCGTGGAGTCGCTCCAAATCTTCTCTCCTTTGTTGGAGATCAATAGCTTGTCTGGCAATCAGATTGGTAGTTGCTAAGATGCTGTTGGGTGCTGGCTGAAAGTAGGTTGCTTCTACAATGTCAGCAGGGAGTAAAGGATGGGTGCCAGTAGCCGCATAATAGGGAGAACAACCCATGAGCTTACGAATAGTAACTCTCTCTGACCAAAATACTGAATATGTTGCCTCACTCCAATGAGACTCATCGCCATCAACTGCCTTGAAGAGTGCTTGCCGAACGTCAAAGTGTGGTCTCTCTACCAGGCCATTGGCACGTTTGTTGTAGCCAGATACTCGAATGTGATGGATGTTGTATTTCTTGGTGAGATGGGTTAGCGCTTTAATAATTGGCGCACCATTGTCCATGACAATTTCTCTTAGCACTCCCCAATGGCAAATGACATCCTCAAACAGCCACTTGGCGACCGCCTCCATATTTTCTCTTTGAAGCATTCAAAATTCAGGCCAGTGGATTAGTGAGCAACGACCTTGAATAATGTACTTGTAGCAACCAGATTTGGGCATATGCATGGTATTGACATAGATTTTGCTGAATAGGGGAGCTGGCATTGCAACAGTGGGCGGGATAAGCACTTGGCATGTTTGTTGAATTTGGCAGAGGTGGCAAGTCCTAATGTACCAGGTGATGTCAGCACTAGCGTGTGGCCACCAGAATCGTTCTAAAAGAGAGGCTCAGGTAGCATACAGACCTCTATGTCCTAGCTTGTCATGCATGGCGTGCAGGACACGTAAGCGACTTTCTGGCTTGATGATCAGCTTGTGAGCACCATCTCGATGTTGTCGCCAAAGGCAGTTGTTGGTAAAGAAGAAACGGGTAGCGTATCGGATAAAGGTTGCAAATTGTTCATTGGTAAGGCCTGCCAGTTGCTTGAGGTCTTGTATCCATTGTTCAACTATTAACAGGCAACTGTCTTCCACCTTTGCCTTAGCGGATCGGAAAACGGCATCGTAGGTCAGGTTTCTGCTGTCTTCTCTTAGTGGATGGGGTTCTTGTACGACTTTTACTGGAGGTGAGTTTTGGCCTTGGATGCTTGCTGTGTAGAAGGTTAGGGGTGCGCTAAAGGTCTCAGGGTGGTAAGGGACAAGGGGATGTAAAAGGATACTGGTAGGCTGTTGCCGTCGTAATAAGGAAATTGGCTGTTGTATGAGGTGCACAAAACCATGTAATCAGTCAATCCAGTCCTCGAAATCGCTATCCACCTGTGGATCCACTGCCGGGTTGCCAGGCTGCTGTGGTCGCCTAGAGAGTCCATCTGGTCCGTGGAAAGAGCTCTTGACATGGACCAATTCAAAGTGAAACATGAGAATAGCGACTACCCACCAATTCATACTAGCGGATGGCTGGATGTCAGGATTCTGCAGCATGCCTTTGATTTACCTAGCGTCAACTTCCACAATAAGGTTCCACACGCCAATCAAATATATCTTTAGCAACCAAAAGGCTTTGAAGAGTCCATAAAGCTCTAGTTTAGGCTGACTGTAGCGAGATTCTCTGTTGTTTAGTGTGATAGACCCAAAGCAGTTGTAGCATTGCTGTTTCTGATTATTGCTAAGGCACTGGCACAGGAAGTAGCCAACAGCAATGTACAAAGTATCCACCGCCAAGATAACAGGGTCGGCAGAGGCATAGTCAATGGGAACCAAGGGCTTAGTGTCTTGTAGGGCTTTTACTAAGTCTCGTTGTGCAGTGACCTGGTCTGGCCCAAATTCAAAGGGCTCGTTGGCGTGGGTGAGTCGGTTAAGGGCATGTGCACAATGGGCAAAGTTCTTAACGAATATCCTGAGAACACCAACGGTACCAAGAAAGGCACAAACTTTAGATAAGTCGCGGCAAGGACCCCATCACTCCAGGAGCGCTAAGCGAGACTCGTTGGGAACACGTCCGTCAGGAGTGCAGATGTGACCAAGTATTTTGAACCTTGGCATGCAAAGGAGGAGCTTATGGCTGCTAAAGATTCCACTGCTATACTTCATATGTTGGAGAACTCGGTTAAGCAGCTAGAAAAACTCCCATAATGCTAAGCAAATGTTGGCATTGTTGGGATGGGTCGCCAATAAGCCGTTTACGAGTTGCCAGTCTTTGGGGCCTTTGACGCCAATGTCATCAATGAAGCTAAGAACGTTATGTGGAATCTCAGGTTAGAGGATGAAAGTGATGTTGTCATGGAATATAGGGACTGAGTTTGTCCAGCCCATCAGTAAAGTGACTAGGTGCAACGCACCAAATGGAGTTTGAAAAGTAGTGAGGTCCTGGGAAGAAGGGTGTATCAGGCATTCATTGTAGCCAATGTAGAGGTCAAGGGTGGCACCACAAATACACCTGGCAAAGGACTCGGCAATGTGGTCAGGGAAAGGCGGTACACCAGAGTGTCATATTGTAACCCTATTTAGTGGTTCAAGGCTGTGGACTATGCCCAGATTACCATTCTTTTTGAGGACACAAAACCATCAGGAGCGGTAAGAACTGGTGGAGGGCTCATAGATGCCAGCCTTAATCTTGGTCCTTATAATTTGGCAGACCTCAGCTTCTATTCCAGGCGGTAATGGTCGGTTGTGCTCAGTCCATGGCACGTGAGGAATGGTCAGGATTACAACAGGCAGAAAGAAGTCTGTATGAAGGCTGCCACGTTCCGAGTCCTCCCAAGCAAAGGCTTTATTTTGCTTAGCAACGAGATTGGTAAGGACATTCAACTCATCTTTGGTCAAAAACCCTGTGTTATGCTCCTTGGCGAATTGTTGCTGGTGTTCTGTGGTAAAACGTCCTGTGGGCTGAAAGGGTGGCAGATTTGGTGATAAGGCTGGCATGTCGGCAAGAGGGTTGCCAATGATCTGGCGCTCGATTCTAAACGTCTCAGAAGAGTGCGTAGCAACAGGTTTTGTTTTGAGTGTGACTGGCTTATATTTCTTTTTGACTTGAACCCCTTTCCTTTTGGGAGCGTTAGCTTGGTTATATACAGAGGTGGAAAGGGGAACTGTAGCCTGAGGAGCGGCAAGTCTGAGAATGGCAGGAGACGAGGCTCCAGGAAGGGTAGTGAGATATGTATTGGTAGACGCAATATTTTGGAACGATTCTGAAGCAGTAAGGTACAAGTATGCTAGAGCGGAGTTGGTAATGTTTTGATTTTTCTGGGAAAGCTCAGCGTTGTTAGTGAATCAAGGAATTAAAACTTCTTCCTCAAGAAAAGCGGTAGACACGATATTTACAAGACCAGTATCATGGTCATATTCAAGTGTTAGCGCCACATCTCCATGATCATCACCAATCACCTCCTCGATGGTTTGTGAAAACACCTGTGGGGTCGTTCATTGGCGTGTTGGTTGGTAAATTCCGGGGGCTTAGCACGGGCGCCTTTTCATTGTCCTCTAGAGAACATTGGCACCGTTTGTTGGATTCCGGAATTGGGGTTGCTAATGGTTAGAGTTGTCTCATAGTCAGTAACGGTCTTGACAACTGATTGCGCCAAGATGTCGAAGGGTCTGCTGAGTAGTAAATCGTATGCTGGGAATCGCAAAATGTGTATTTGAAGGTAAAAAGTAATGTTGCCAAGAGCACAAGGCACATTCTTAGCGAGACCTAGAGATCTGTCTACCATGCTATTAGCGCTTTGCATATTTAGTATAACTGTAGGGTCATAAATAAGGCCCAGATCGTTAGCAACTTCCGCTGCCATGGAAATAATTTGAGAACCGCTATCCACGATCGCCTCCACCTCGTGCTTGTTGTCTACAGTTAGCGTGACTGAGCGAATGACATGTGATTCTTGGGTGACGATAAGGATTGCTGGGTCTTCTCCATATTCTACCAACCTAAGATAGGTTTCTACCAGGTCCACAGAGGTGGTGTTAGCGACGGTGTCAGCAGGAGATTCATCAGTGTTAGGAGAGTCAATGGTAACAGAAAAACCAGGAAGCGCATCGTCAAGTTCATCGACCTTGGCAATGGCTGTTGCCAAGGGTCGTTGGGGAGTGACTGCAGTCTTGACTTGGTTGCGGACGTCTGGGGCAATACTACAAAGTTCTTCAACTGATAAAGTGATGGCGGTTTTCATGATGCGGCTGAAGACATGGTTTGATTTTTCTATGTCAAATATTGGCGCAGTAGGTCGGTAAACACCTTTGGGACGCTTCTCAGGAGCGGCAAAATTTTGTTGTGCGGGAGCATGATATCAGTCAGGAATTCCTGAATAAGGGTGGAGAGGCGGCAAAGGTGGCTCAGGAGCAGCAGAGGACGAAGATGGTTCCGAAGTTGTAACTGGGGGTGCGGCAGGAGCAGGAGTTGGTAACTTGCTAGCGGGAGGCATTGGCTTATATCCTTTGAGAGGTTGTTTAGGCTGCTTAACTTCAACTCCATCAAAAACCTGATTCTTAAGCAAATCCAATTCTTGCTGTAGCTTAGCAATTTGTTCTTCCCATGAGAAAGTAGGGTGGTCGCCAATGCTGTCGAAGTGTAAGACCTCGTGAATCATTTGCTGTTGAGTCGCCTGCTCAGGGTTGGGATTGGCGTTGCCGGAAAGCGTGCCAGTGATGATTTGCCCTGGATTGTGCCTATGCCATTCATCAACCCGCTCCTGAAAGGACTTCTTGTCCGGGTAGTTGGGGATGGTGGTGCCAGTGGTTAGGACTATCTTGCCATCGATAGCCCTTCAAATTCTTCCTTGCCGAATATAATTTTCTAGAGTCGTGCAGCATCCTCTGGTCATTGTATGGTCAATTTCCCCACAGAAGTGGCAAGGGCCAGACGTGGGTGTATTAGCAGGTCAGTTAGCAGTGAGGTTGGTTGTGATCATGATTTCAATTCGAGTCATGGCAGAAGTGACAGCGGTGGTAATGGCAGCATTGAGCTCCTCTTTCTTAACGAAGTTGGTAGCAGGAGGCGGAATGGGAATAATACCATTGGTTCACTCAGGGGGTGGGCTTGTCCTAGCACGTTGTATACCAACGCCAGTGTCCGTTCCCTTGAGAACCCATTTACTGGCTTCAAAGACGTCGGCAACGTTATATGGCTCCTCTGGGTGATGGGCCTGCTAGACAATTTCTAGGCGACGAGCAATACGAGTCCACAATGAAGTCGGGATGCCCTGTTAGAATAGGCGACGTTCCTCGTTGATATAGAGCTTGCCGTTCTGCACAAGCCATCTAGTGATTTTCTGGAATTTGCAGTAATAAGTAGAGAACGCGCCAAGCGAAGATGTGCCATTGTTGAATGATTCCTGTACTAATTTCTGCAACTCGTTTACCATGTATCAAGTAGCCTCTTCAGCGCCAGGGTACAACTGGATTACTGCCGTCTTCCAGCCTTCATATGAGGTGCCTTGGGCTGGAACTGGTGGTGCGGCAGGAACAAAGGTGGCAAACTCAGCAAGACCTGTCCATGTTTCTGCTGTGTCATATGACACATATCTTGCCGCGTATTCCTTCATCTGCATGTGGTTGGTAATTCCACAATCCCTGAATAAATATTCTAATTCCTTGAAATACTGAGAGAGCTCCCATGGCTTGGACTTGTCCCATTTCGGTGCCGAGAAGTGATTACGTGGCGGTGATAGGACCCTATACAGGTTAGGCGCATCAACGGCAGGCTCGGCACCGGCTCCAGAAACCTTGCCGCACTCGTTCCGAACTTAGCGCACGTGTTCTACCCATTTTAAGCCATTCCCGACGGCCGCGCACGGCAAGAAGCAGATCCGATCAATGATAGCGCCGACAGCAGCAGGAATGACAACTGACAGATGGCATCAGTCACTGACAACAGCGCTTAGCGAGAAGCTTGATGATCTATCAAAAACTGACGGACAGCTTGGCGTTTGACCTTGGCGTCTGACATCGCTTAGCGCCTCGATTTGGCGCCTGACACCGCTTAGGTGCTCTGACAGACAGAAGGGTGATGGAGTGATGGTTTAGCTTCGCGATCTGTCGCCTGGCGTCGCTAAGGCTCTTGAATGGGCGGTAGGGATCTGAAACCGTTGGAGCTACCCCTTTGAAATTTTCCAGTTTACCGCACTCTGGCGTCATTAGCCACTGGCGACGGCGAACTCATTGTAGTATAAAAGTACTTACCGACTTGTACATAGGACAAGAAACGAATAGACCAGAGTTTCCCCCTTTACTTCAGTCTCCCTTACGCTCAAGAGCTCATTTACGCTACGGTCGGCAACGTCAAACTCATCGGCAGTTGCAGACGTTTGCCAATACTCGACATACTCGCGCCTTGCAACTACGACAGGCATTATCGACGCTTAGATTTCGCTAAGCATATCGTGCTCTTGCCGCTCACATTGCCGTGTTCACTTACCGCATTTTCCTTAGGCGCTTTACCTTAGCGCTTGACACTTGCCGACCCCGTTACCGACTTTTACCCTTTTTCACAGACGCGTTCTCTGGGACCTGCCCGGGACTCCTCATATTACTTTTAGCGCGCCCAACGCACACTCTTGGTACGGTAACACTTTTGTTACATTTGTTACTGACCAAACTTTGGGCGTCATCAAATTGGAGCCCACCGCGAGGGTTCTCTAGGGCAGAATTCCGCCAGAAACCCGTCTCCAGCGTAGGCGCCGCCTGCTAGACCAGTCGGCAGAAGGCATAGCTCCTTCCCACCCATCAACCCCACAACCACCTGGTGCCTTACCGGGTCTTTCTCTAGCCCAGGAACTACAGAACGCCACTGTAGACGCTTTTCCTGATCTCTTCCCGCATTCCCTCGATTATAGTGCCGACGACCCCTTAGCGTCGCCCTTTGCCTTACCGCAATCAGTCACTCCCATCACTCCTTTAACACCGCTTTCTCAATTCGCCATTTCTCTTACCCCGTCGCCAATCTCTAGAATCCCTTCCCCACTACCGCTAACCGAACTCGTTACCACCGTCGCCATGGAACAACAAGTCCAACGCATGCCGCCACGCAACCACTTCTCGGCACCAAAATGGGACGAGACCAAGCCACGGGAGCTCTCCCAGTATTTTAAGGAGTTGGAGTATTTATTCAGGGATTGTAACATTACCGACCACACGCAGATGAAGGAGTATGCGGCAAGATACGTGTCATATGACACGGCAGAGACGTGGACAGGTCTTACCGAGTTTGCCGCCTTTGTTCCTGCCGCCCCGCCAGCTCCAGCTCAAGGCGCTTCATACGAGGACTGGAAGACGGCAGTAATCCAGCTGTACCCTGGCGCAGAGGAGGCTACCCGATACACGGTAAACGAGCTCCAGAAACTAGTACAGGAATCATTCGACAGTGGCACATCATCTCTTGGCGCGTTCTCTACGTATTACCGCGAGTTCCAGAAAATCGCTAGGTGGCTTCTGCAGAACGGCAAGCTCTATATTAACGAGGAACGTCGCCTATTTCAGCAAGGCATCCCGACGTCTCTGTGGACTCGTATTGCTCGTCGCCTAGAGATAGTTCATCAGGCCCATCACCCTGACGAGCCCTATAACGTTGCCGACGTCTTTGAAGCCGGTAAATGGGTTCTCAAGGGAACGGACACTGGCGTTGGACTGCAACGCGCTAGGACGAGCCCACCACCTGAGCGAACTAACGGTATCATTCCCATCCCGCCTCCTGTTGCCGACTTCGTTAAGAAAGAAGAACTCAATGCTGCTATTACCGCGGCTGTTGCTTCCGCTATGACGCGTATTGAAACCATGATCACCACCAACCTCACTAACCGACCCGCTAACGTACCCGCGCCTGGCCCTTGCCACTTCTGTGGGGAAATTGGCCACACCATGACTAGAGGACGCTGCGCGACTTTAGAGAACTACATTCGGCAAGGGAGAATTCGACGGGCTATCGACGGCAAGATAGTCCTCACCACTGGCGCCATCATTCCCAACTACCCAGACAAGAAGTCCTTCCAGGAGCGAGTTGATGAGTGGCATAGGCGCAACCCAGGACAGATCGTTACCGGCACGCTTTCCGGCAACGCTAACCCCGACCCTGACCAGGCAACTCAGCAGCAAATGATCCACAAGGTCTTACACTTCGACAGCGTTGGCGACCGCCCTACCTTCTCGCGGGAAGAGCGAATCGCTAAGCTGCAACAGGAGTTGGATTCGCTTAAGAATCAGGTTTTTGATGGGGTTGAAGTTAAGCAGCCTAAACAGCCTCTTAAAGGATATAAGCCGATGCCTCCCGCTAGCAAATTACCGACGCCTGCTCCTGCCGCACCGCCTGCTACTGCCCCTGCTGCCACTCCAGAACCATCGTCGTCCGCTACCGCTCCCGAACCGCCTTTGCCGCCTCTCCATCCCTATTCAGGGATTCCCGACCGTTATCACGCTCCCGCACAACGAAACTTTGCCGCTCCCGAGAAACGTCCTGAGGGTGGCTACCGACCTACCGCGCCAATTTTCGACATAGAGAAATCTAACCACGTTTTTAACCGTATCATGAAAACCGCCGTCACCTTGTCAGTAGAAGAACTTTGTAGTATTGCTCCCGACGTCCGCAACCAGGTCAAGACAGCAGTTACTCCTCGACGACCCTTGGCGACAGCTGTTGCCGAGGTTGATGAACTCGATGATGCGCTTCCTGGTTTCTCTGTTACCATCGACTCTCCCGACACCGATGAACCTCTTGCCGACTCCATCGCTAACGCCACCTCTGTGGACCCAGTGGAGACCTACCTTAGGTCTGTGGACCATGGAGAGGACCCCGCCATCCTTACCGTCGCTCAAGAATCGCACGCTATTCGCTCAGTAGCGCTAACCGTAGACAACAAGCACGAGGTAGAGGCAATCGTGGATAGCGGGTCTCAAATCATTTCTATGGCAGCTGAAGTCGCTAACGATCTAGGCCTTATTTACGACCCTACCGTTATACTAAACATGCAGAGCGCTAACGGTACGGTAGACAGATCCCTCGGCCTCGCCAAGAATGTGCCATGCACCCTTGGCGACATCACCTTTTATCTTCAGATACACATTTTGACAGATCCCTCGGCCTCGCCAAGAATGTGCCATGCACCCTTGGCGACATCACCTTTTATCTTCAGATACACATTTTGCGATCACCAGCATACGACTTACTACTCGGCAGACCCTTCGACGTCTTGGCGCGATCAGTCGTCAAGACAGTTACCGACGAGGAAACGACCCTCACAATTAGCGACCCTAATTCCGGAATCCGACGAACGGTGCCAACGTTCCCTAGGGGACAACGAAAAGGCGCCCTCGCTAAGCCACCGGAGTTTACTGACCAGCACGCCAACGAACGACCCCATAGGTGTTTTCACAAACCATCGAGGAGGTGATTGGCGACGATCACGGAGATGTGGCGCTAACACTGGAATATGACCATTCAACTGGTCTTGTAAATATTATATCTACCGCTTGTCTTGACGATGAAGTTTTGCTTTCCTCTACCGCTACCGACGCCGAGACTTCCCAGAAAAATCAAAACATTACCGACTCCTCTCTTGCCTACTTGTACCTTACCACTTCTGAATCATTTCAAAATATTGCGTCTACCGATACGTATCTCACTACCCTTCCCGGAGCCTCGTCTCCTGCCGTTCTTGGACTTGCCGCTCCTCAGGCTACAGTTCCCCTTTCCACCTCTGTTTATAACCAGGCTAACGCTCCTAAAAGGAAAGGGGTTCAAGTTAAAAAGAAATATAAGCCAGTTGCGCTTAAAACAAAACCCGTCGCTACGCACTCTCCCGAGACTTTTAGAATCGAGCGCCAGATCATTGGCGACCCTCTTGCCGACATGCCGGCCTTATCACCGAATCCGCCACCCTTTCAGCCCACAGGACGTTTTACCGAGGAACGCCAGCAGCAGTTCGCCAAGGAGCACGACACAGGATTTTTGACCAAAGATGAGTTGAACGTCCTTACCGATCTTGTCGCTAAGCAAGACAAAGCCTTTGCTTGGGAGGACTCGGAACACGGCAGCCTCCGCACAGATTTCTTCCCGCCTGTCGTAATCCCGACCATCCCTCACATACCGTGGACTGAGCACAACCGACCGTTACTGCCTGGGATCGAAGCCGAGGTCTGCCAGATTATTAGGACCAAGATACAGGCTGGCGTCTACGAACCCTCCAATAGTTCTTACCGCTCCCGTTGGTTCTGTGTCCTCAAAAAGAACGGCAATCTACGCATAGTCCACAGTCTTGAACCACTGAATAGAGTCACCATACGACACTCTGGCGTACCGCCTTTCCCTGATCACGTTGCCGAGTCCTTTGCCGGGCGCATTTGTGGCGCCACCCTTGACCTCTATGTTGGCTACGACGAACGCTTAATCCACCCTTCTTCCCGCGACCTCACTACGTTTCAAACTCTGTTTGGCGCACTCCGCCTAGTTACCTTGCCGATGGGCTGGACAAACTCAGTCCCCATATTCCATGACGACATCACTTTCATCCTCCAACCCGAGATACCGCATAACGTCCTTAGCTTCATCGACGACGTTGGCGTCAAAGGCCCCAAAGACTGGCGACTCGTAAACGGCTTACCGGCAACCCATCCCGAGAACCCCAATATTCGCTTAGCGCTATGGGACTTTTTCCAGTTGCTCAACCGAGTTCTCCAACGTATGAAGTATAGCGGTGGGACTTTTAGCGGCCACAAACTCCTCCTATGCGCGCCAAGGTTCAAAATACTTGGTCACATCTGCACTCCCGACGGACGCGTTCCCGACGAATCTCGCTTAGCACTCTTGGAGCGCTGGGGTCCTTGCCGCGACTTATCTGAAGTTCGCGCCTTTCTTGGTACCGTTGGCGTTCTCAGGATATTCGTCAAGAACTTTGCCCATTGCGCACATGCCCTTAACCGACTCACCCGCGCCAACGAGCCCTTCGAATTTGGGCCAGACCAGGTTACCGCACAACGAGACTTAGTAAAAGCTCTACAAGACGCCAAACCCCTAGTCCCCATCAATTATACCTCTGCCGACCCTGTTATCTTGGCGGTGGATACCTCGTACATTGCCGTTGGCTACTTCCTGTGCCAGTGCCTTAGCGACAATCGGAAACAGCAACGCTACAACCGCTTTGGGTCCATCACGCTAAACGACCGGGAATCTCGCTACAGTCAGCCTAAGCTAGAGCTCTATGGGCTTTTCAAAACCTTCCGGTCGCTAAAGATGTATTTGATTGGCGTGCGCAACCTTATTGTTGAAGTCGACGCTAGGTACATCAAAGGCATGCTGCAGAATCCCAACATCCAGCCATCCGCTAGCATGAACCGGTGGGTAGTCGCCATCCTCATGTTTCACTTTGAGTTGGTACACGTCAAGAGCTCTTTCCACGGACCAGATGGACTTTCTAGGCGACCACAGCAGCCTGGCGACCCGGCAGTGGACCCACAGGCTGATAGCAATTTCGAGGACTGGATCGACCGACTACATGGTTTCGTGCACCTCATTCAACAGCCAATTCCCTTACTACGACGGCAACAGCCTGCCAGCATCCTTCTACATCCCATCGTCCCTTACCGCCCCGAGACCTTTAGCGCACCCCTCACATTCTACACGGCAAGCATCCTTGGACAAGACTTGCCTCCCGTAAAAATCGTACAGGAACCCCAGTCGCTAAGAGAAGACAGCAAAAACCTGACCTACGATGCCGTTCCCCGATCCGCCAAGGCAAAGGCGGAAGACAGTCGCCTGTTAATAGTTGAACAATGGCTACAAGACCTTAAGCGACCCACAGACCTTACCGACGAACAATACGCTACTTTTATCCGATATGCTACCCATTTCTTCTTTACCGACAACAGACTTTGGCGACGAAATCGAGATGGCGCTCACAAGCTGATCATCAAGCCAGAAGGTTGCTTACGAGTCTTGCGCGCTATGCATGACGAGCTAGGTCATAGAGGTCTGTACGCTACCCGAGCTTCTCTGCTAGAACGATTCTGGTGGCCACAAGCTAGTGCCGACATCGCCTGGTACATCAGGACTTGCCACCTCTGCCAAATTCAACAAACACGCCAAGTACTCATACCGCCAACCGTTGCAACGCCAGCTCCCCTCTTCAGCAAAATCTACGTCGACACCATGCATATGCCCAAATCTGGTCGCTATAAGTACATCATTCAAGGTCGTTGCTCGCTAATCCACTGGCCTGAGTTTCGCATGCTTCAAAGAGAAAATACCGAGGCGGTCGCCAAGTGGCTATTTGAAGACGTCATCTGCCGGTGGGGAGCGCTAAGAGAAATCGTCACGGATAACGGTGCGCCCATCATCAAAGCGCTAACTTACCTCGCCAAGAAATACAATATTCACCACATTCGAGTATCTGGCTACAACAAGCGCGCCAATGGCCTGGTAGAGAGACCACACTTTGACGTTCGGCAAGCGCTCTTTAAGGCAGTTGATGGCGACGAGTCTTGTTGGAGTGAGGCAACGTATTCAGTGTTCTGGTCAGAGAGGGTTACCATTCGTAAGCGCATGGGTTGCTCTCCCTATTACACGGCTACTGGCACCCATCCTTTACTCCCTGCTGACATCATAGAAGCGACCTACCTTCAGCCAGCACCCAACAGCATCTTAGCGACTACCGACCTGATCGCCAGACGAGCCATAGACCTCCAACGAAGGAAAGAAGATTTAGAGCGACTCCACGAGGTAGTCTTTAGCGCCCGTCGCCAAACAGCTCTACGATTCGAGACCGAGCATAGCGCTACCATTAAAGATTACAACTTCCCGAGGGGCGCGCTAGTGCTCATGCGCAACTCCAAAATCGAAACTTCATACAACAAGAAAATGCGCCCGCGCTATCTAGGACCTTTGGTAGTTATCTCTCGTAACCGTGGAGGCGCTTACGTGCTCTGTGAATTAGATGGTTCAGTACTGCATCGACCGGTTGCCGCTTTTCGCCTATTGCCATACCTCGCCAGAGAACACATTGACTTGCCGCTTGAAGCGCTAGATATCGACACCGCCAAGCTTAGGGAACTTGAAGAAACAGAATTACTGGACGATGATGACTTACCGACTCTAGTTGAAGAAGAAGAACCAGATTAGAAAAGACTATATATTGATAAGCTCTTTCTTTCTATTACTTACCTTACTTATCTTTCTTGCCGATACTTACTGTACTATATTCCACAGACAATTCCTTACGTAGTTAAGCCGCAGCGCTAGCGTGTCGCCAACGCTTAGCGCCCTGCGCAACTCTCGCCAAGGGTTTTTTGCTATGATGATCTACTGAGTGTTTCCCTTTTCCTCAAAATTTGTCTAAGTCCCTCACCTACTTCTCCTCTTGCTGGCACTTACTTTAACAAATGCTTGCCGCTCGTCTTCCCGTTACCTTACTTAACTTACCCTGTGATGGTTCGCTAACTCAGACTAGACTTAATTCCTCCACGCGGTAGGGAACAGCAAAAATATATCAAAAAAAAAAAAAAAAAAACGGGGCGCCAACAAAATATGTACGAAAAGAAAACGGCCTATCTACGCTAAGGTCCGTTCACTCACTATCATCCTCCATCGGCAACGAGTCGTCGGAGACCGGCAAAGAAGAGTCGCGTAGAGGTAGGAGGTCGCCAGGCAAAATGTTGTTGGCGGTCTGCCAATCCATGGCGGCTTGGCAATCCGCCTGGTAGTCTCGAAGAACGCTAAGGCTACGACCAAGATTGGAGTAGCGCAACCTTAGGGCCATTAGCTGACCCCGGACACGTTCCCGCTCCCAACCCATTGCTGCCTCCATCGTTGCCGCCCTACTTGAGAACCTCTCCAGCATCTCCTGCGGGTTAAGTGCCACCACCGGGTACACGAGGTCTTGTCCCAGCCAGTGGAACGCGTTGCCTGTAACCGTTGGCTGCGGCTGAGGGGTCCAGGCAGGATTAATCCTGGCGACCACGGGACGCCTGGGCTCCAACCCGGCAACGTCCTCGGGGTCAGAGACGTCCCAGGGGGCAACGTTACCGTAGGGAGGCAGCCAGCGCCACTCTGGCTCCTCCCTGGCAACTTCTGCCGCTCCCTCACCTTCTCCCACTACTGCCTCCTTGGCGGGGGCCTCCTCCTCGTCGCCTTCGTGCTGGGTCGCCAAGGTCTCGTCTGGCTCCCCCTCCGCGTCCTCGTCACCCGCCATTGCCGGGGGGCTTCCTTCTCCCCTTGTTGTCGCCACTGCCGGTTCCGCCTCTTGGGGCTCTTCCCTTGGCGGCGGGTCCATTACCGCGTCGTCTTCGTCGGCGGTTGGCAGAGAAGCCCCTCTCAGGTGGATTGGGGAGAGCAACTTGCTGGGCCCGGCTTCGGTGTCCCTTGGCGGTAGGCGACTAGCGGCAAGCGCTTTCTCCAGATCCTCCATCTCCACGTCCTCGGGGGTAGGGGGGGGAGACTCCACTACGCGCGCGCGCTTAGCCTTGCCCTTCCCTTTGGCGGGCGAGGAGACTTGTCGTTTCGAAGGGACCGTAGTCCCTTGGCGCTCTCCGGCGCCACGGTTACCGACTGTTGCGGATTCGTCCCCTTGACGCGTCGGCAGCGCCAGGGAACTCTTGCTGATTGTGGCCGCGTCGCCAGCGGCCTGCTTCTTCCTCTCCTCCTCAACGAACTCCCGCGCTCTCTTGACCAAGACGGCACGCTTAAAGGTCCGCTCCACTACCGCGTCGGGAGCCCCACCGCGTTCACGACTCTTGGCGCCGTCCAAAGTGCAAGCTCGTTTTAGCGTCCCGCACCGGTAACAGGGCTGGCCACCGGTGGGGTACCAACACCCCTCTGGGTCGTTGTCGGCCCAGCACTTGTCGCACTACAGAAGTGTTAACAGACGCGGTAAGAAGAGCTACAACACTTACCGCTCCTTGGGAGTCCTTGAACTCCCGTCTTGCCGCCGGACTTGCCGTCTTCTTGTCCTTCATCTCCGGCAAGACCACCCCCGCCTCCATTCCTCCATCCAAAACCGCCTCATCTCGTCGTGCCACCAACAAACCCTTCAGCTCTGCGTCGCTAAAGGAAGTTTGCGTTGGCGCCTGTCAAATGGTTGGTTAGCAAGGAAAGTACCTTGGCGCAACGAACTTACCGTGTAACGAGGGGCGGCAGCCTTACGAGACTGAGAGTGGGATAAGCAGAAGTCGCCAGCGGTAAGAACCCTCAAACTTACCTTCTTTTTCAAAGTCTTGCCAGGCTTGACCGGAGAGCCCGATTTGCTTGCCGGCAGTGCTGGGCTCTGGGCACTACCGGCGCGGGAATCCTTCATATCAGGCATCTGCCTCCTGGCAACTGGCGACTTCTCGCTAGCAACCAGGGAATCGCCAGCGACCTCTCGCTCCTCCAACGCCTTGGTTCTCTCCTTGGCGTCACGGGAGGCCTCTTCTAGCACGCTCTCGCGAATTGCCGCCATCTCGGCATCCACCTGCAAATTGGCAAGAGGCGCTAACACCTCTTGTTTGCTATGGGGAGACAGATCAGACCACAGCTAAGTTAGAGATCAAAAATCAGAGATACTTACTCAGGCACGGGAGCGCTTACCGTCATTGGCAAGGCGCCAGAGAGGATGTCCTCCAATTCGTCCTCAATGGTCGGGACAGGAGGAGGCGCCTAGGGACTAATCAGCTAGCAACACGGCAAGGACTAAAACCACTTACAAAACGAGAAAATGGCGCTAACCAGTCGGCGCCACGATTGTCGACGTACCGCGCCCGGCACCACTCCCGCACTTCAATTTCTCTGTCCCAGCCGACGCCAAGGACGCGAACTTCGTACCAGCGCTCCAACAACTTCATCACGGCAACGACCAAGTTTGGAGGCGCCTCCGCGCCCACACCCTCGATGCGCCTAATGAAGTTGTTGGCCTTGTCAATATAGGCGGAGGCGGCGTCTTGAGCCTCGCGAGATGGGACGGGGGGCGGAGTTGGAATTCGGAAAGACATATTTTTTTAATAGAGCGCCAGGTAAAGATGTGGAAGAGAGACGAAGTCCAAACTCATGCGCCAGGACTATAAACCAAATCTCAAGAACGCACGGGCCACTTGTCACAAAAACGGTAACGGTAGCCTTATTTGGTGACTGAGGACAGTCAATTTTTCAGTTGGGGGGAGATGATAGGACCCTATACAGGTTAGGCGCATCAACGGCAGGCTCGGCACCGGCTCCGGAAACCTTGCCGCACTCGTTCCGAACTTAGCGCACGCGTTCTACCCATTTTAAGCCATTTCCGACGGCCACGCACGGCAAGAAGCAGATCCGATCAATGATAGCGCCGACGGCAGCAGGAATGACAACTGACAGATGGCATCAGTCACTGACAACAGCGCTTAGCGAGAAGCTTGATGATCTATCAAAAACTGACGGACAGCTTGGCGTTTGACCTTGGCGTCTGACATCGCTTAGCGCCTCGATTTGGCGCCTGACACCGCTTAGGTGCTCTGACGGACAGAAGGGTGATGGAGTGATGGTTTAGCTTCGCGATCTGTCGCCTGGCGTCGCTAAGGCTCTTGAATGGGCGGTAGGGATCTGAAACCGTTGGAGCTACCCCTTTGAAATTTTCCAGTTTACCGCACTCTGGCGTCATTAGCCACTGGCGACGGCGAACTCATTGTAGTATAAAAGTACTTACCGACTTGTACATAGGACAAGAAACAAATAGACCAGAGTTTCCCCCTTTACTTCAGTCTCCCTTACGCTCAAGAGCTCATTTACGCTACGGTCGGCAACGTCAAACTCATCGGCAGTTGCAGACGTTCGCCAATACTCGACATACTCGCGCCTTGCAACTACGGCAGGCATTATCGACGCTTAGATTTCGCTAAGCATATCGTGCTCTTGCCGCTCACATTGCCGTGTTCACTTACCGCATTTTCCTTAGGCGCTTTACCTTAGCGCTTGACACTTGCCGACCCTGTTACCGACTTTTACCCTTTTTCACAGACGCGTTCTCTGGGACCTGCCCGGGACTCCTCATATTACTTTTAGCGCGCCCAACGCACACTCTTGGTACGGTAACACTTTTGTTACATTTGTTACTGACCAAACTTTGGGCGTCATCAGCGGCATGTGCTAAACTTGTTGTTCCATGGCGACTGTGGTGCTGAGTTCAGTTAGTGGATGTGGGGAAGGAGTTCTAGAGATTGGCGACAGGGTAAGAGAAATGGCGAGTTGTGAAAGAGGTGTTAGAGGAGTAATGGGGGTAACAGGTTGCGGTATGGCAAGCGGCAATGCTAAGAGGTCGTCAGCACTAAAATCAAGAGAACATGGGAAGAGATCAGGAAATTTGTCTACAGTGGCGTTCTGTAGTTCCTGCACGAAAGAGAGACCCGGTAAGGCACCAGGTGGTTGTGGAGTTGATGGGTGGGAAGGAGCTATGCCTTTTGCCGACTGCTCTAGCAGACGGCGCTTTTATACTACAAGGAGTTCACCCTCACCAGTGACTAATAATGCCAAAGTGCGGTAAACTAGAAAATTTTATAGGGGTAGCTCCAATGGTTTCAGATCCCTACCATCCATTCAAGACCCTTAGCGGCGCCAGGCGGCAGATCGCAATGCTAAACCATCAATCCATCACCCTTCTGTCTGTCAAAATACCTAAGCAATGGCAGGCGCCAGATTGAGGCGCTAAGCGGTGTCAGATGCCAAGGTCAAACGCCAAGCTGTCTGTCAGTTTTTGATAGATCATCAGTCTTCTTTCCAAGTGCTGTCATCAGTGACTGATGCCATCTGTCAGTTGTCATTCTTGCTGCCGTCAGTGCTATCATTGATCGGATCTGCTTTTTGCTGTATGCGGCTGTCAAATATTGCCAAAATTGGTTAATTAGCGTGCATTAAGGTATCCTGAGCTGGTGCCACATTGCTGTAGCCTGCTGTTGATGCGCTAATCCTGTATGGGGTCCTATCAGTGGTTTTTCTAGCTTCTGCTATTAATGATCCTTTACACCAGGACTCATCCGAGTGTGAATGCAGCGACTGCATGAGAATAGAAAGAGAATCAGGGTGCTCACATCCAAATTTGTGTTTCAAGAGAGCGGGCACCATGCTCGATACCCTCCCAGAAAAATGGGATCCTAGGAGAAGTCCCAACGAGGACCAACCAGATGTGGAGGAAGGGGGGGAAGCTCCAGAGGAGGCCCCTAAAGTCTCTGTTTTCAACCCCAACACCATGACCAAGAGCTACATAGCTGATGCGTTTAGAATTTTCATGTCAGGACCAAAGTGTAATAACCTATACCCACATACCCAAATGGGTTACATGAATGAACAGATGTGAGCCTCTATCAGCGGAAAGTACTGGTCAGAAATAGAGGGGAACTCCCAAGAAGATGATTTTGTATCTAATTTTGTAGGTGTCGGGATGGCTCTGTCAGGAAGAGAAGACATAAGTGAGAGTGCAAAGTGGTTCAACATAGGCCACAACACAAAGGTATCAGCGTCCCTGATAGCGATAATCCTGACCTCAATTAAATGCAGCATAAATACGCCCCTAACAATTTACATAAGATCCGGTATGGTTCTGGATTTGCTAACAAAAGATATGGAAAAAATGGAAGACGAAGGGTTCTATGGCATCCAAGATGCAGGGCTCCTGCGAACATTAGTTGGGCAGCTGAGGATGCACAGGGCCAGTATTGCTCTCTACAACTTAACAGACGAGCTCATCTTCCAACAAGAGACCTTAGCAAGATCCCTGGCTACAAATGCCCTGACCAGAGATAGGATCATGACCCTCCCCCCCATCCCAGAGGAACTCCACCTGACCGGAGCGCGCCTATCCAGCATGACACAAGCACTTGCATATAAAACAATCAAAAGCATGACTGAGTGTCCGGAGAGACCTAGGACCCAGAAAATGTTGAAAGACATAATGCAGCACATTAAAAACTCAGAAGGGAGAATGGTGGAAGGAAAGACCATCTGGAAAGGGATCAGGAACAAAGACTTCTCTAAAAAAGTGAAGATTTTTTTATGGAAACTGACGCACGATGCGTATAAAGTGGGCCAGTACTGGGACAGGCCTACAATGAACCAGGAACTTAAGAGTCGAGCATTTTGCAAACACAACAATAACATTGACTCAATGGACTATATCTTGACTAAGTGCGTGAGCCCAGAGCAGGACATAGTGTGGAACCTGGCGAGCAATATGTGGAAAAGAAAATCAGGAGAACCTCTAGGACCCCAGACCCCCACGACTATCATTGGCAGTACGGTTCGGAAAGTAGAGTCTACAGACAAGGTTAAAGTGGCAGGTCTAACCAGACTACTAAGGATTCTGATAGTTGAATCAGCCTACCTGATTTGAGTAATGAGATGTGAAAGGGTAATAAGCAAAGACGACTCACCACTTGACCCAAGAGAGGTCTCTGGGAGGTGGCTCAAACAAATAAGTAACAGAGCGGCTCTTGATAGAAAAACTGTTGTCCCAAAGTCCCCGAAGAAAGCTCAGATCGAAGCCACCATAAAAGAGACATGGACAGAGACTGGGCTTGGGAATGAATCCTCATACATCCAAGAGGATGGACAGAGTGGGGTTTTAGTGAGTAGTGGGCTCAGCGATGCAGGAGTGGGTTAAACCATAATGCTGGGCTCGTAGTCCCACACATGTGTGTAAGTGGCATTTCCTCATGGAACATATAAGCTGACCATAAATGGAACTTGGTTGAAAACCCAGGTATTCAGCGCAGCAGGTGGGAGGAGGACGACTATGGCGTTGTTGTCCCACTGTGAACGCTACTCCAAAAAAAAAAAAAAAAAAAAAAAAAAAAAAAATTCATTGAGTGAAGAGGCCTGAGTAGTTGGGAGCCCAAGTGGTTGAGAGGTGAAGAAGTGTGACGGTATGAAGGTAGGGGTTCGACAGTACGTAGAGAGGTACAAAAGAGGTTGGAAGGTAAATCATAAATCTCGAGAGGTAAATCGGAAATCTCGGGAGGTAAATCGTTTTGGGAAATAGAAGCACGACCGTCCAACCTCCAGTCATTTTAGGGGGGTTTCTGTCAACACAAATAACCCCCCGAAGATGCCATCAAGAAGCACGAAGTGTGCTGCCTTAGGTGGACTATAGGACTGACTACAGTCTGTGATTAATATTGTATAGGATCGGATTTCAACAGGCTAATCTATGCTTGTGGTGCACAAGGGATAATGGACCAGCTGTGGATACCAATGATGATGTCGAGGCGGGGACAAGTGCATCTAGTGTCCATATATGGTCACTAAGTAGGCTTCCGTACAGTGCGTGTATTCGGGGGTAAGGACGTTTTGATCACAGGTGCTTCCATATGATGACACATTTTTGTGCATGACGACTCTTGCACAGCCAATAACAAAGTTCCACTTTCAGTCTAATTCAACATAAAAGCCTTAGAGGACAACTGGATAAGCTCATGTCGTACACCATACGCAAAATCAACAATCCCACTCGTAATTATTGACTATACGTCCACATGAGAATTCACGTTGACAATCTTGTTACGTTTGCACATCTACAGATGAACAGATCGAGGAGCTAAGGGCGGTATTTGACGCTGCGTTTGCCACAGGTATGTCACTCACAACCACCGATCGTTTAGGACTCCATATTTTTCGCCTTTTCCCTCAGAACACGCCTTCAAATGTATCGTCGGGCCTGATCACTTCGATAAACTCCTCCAGATCCTGAATCGCTCGCAGATCGTGGCTGGGGCGTTGGGTGGAGATATTTTTGTTGCCGAAGATAATAATAATAAGAAGATTGTCGGGGGCATCATCTGGTACGACGGTGATCGAGGACAATACGACAGGTATAGTTAATTGTCTTTGCATTTACTCATATGTTCTGATACGGTGCCACCTGGCCACACCTAGCGAAGACCAGCGCAAGCAGGCATTGATACCACTGATGGAGAGTTTTCCCAGAGACGTGAAGGAATGGTATCTGAATGTGCGAGTTTATTTTACTAGCTCACAAACTAATTGCGGCCTGGACTGATGTCGAATATCCCGCAAGTGCGCTCCTAAAATGGAAAGGTTCAAAAAAGCGACCTTTGGGGACCTTGAGAAGACGGATCGGTACCTTCAGCGAGTTGGCGTTCATCCTTCCTGGCAAGGAAGGGGAGTAGGAACTGCATTGATTGAGTATGGTCGAGAAAAGGTAGGAATAGGACGAGACTTTGATAGACTCCGACTGACATCGTTCCTTTGGGATGCAGACAGATGGACACAGTATCGCGTTACAGGCCGTGGAACCATCAAATGTGAGTCTGGTCTGCAGCACAAGGGCTTAATTACGTTTGTTGAGTTCGTCACACGTAGGTTGGCTATTATGAGTATATAGGCTTCAAGAACAAGGGTCACATTGACGTTGAAGCACTGCATGGAAACTTCACTGTCACAGGACTTCTTTGGCAGCCTATAGATGCATCCGCTGCATGATAAATGCATCATTGTCACCTCTAGTCGTCACATTGTTATATCAAATTTCCGCTACTTTAGTGGGCTGGCCTGTCCGTTACGAGGGCGCGAGAGAGGGACAGGGTGTGCCACAGTCTTTGGATGTGGTGGCTGTGCAATCACAGAAATATCTTCACAACAGCCACCTGCTATCCCTTTTTCACCGCCCTTCCGTGCTCGTTCTGTTTGTGAATTGATTTTCTTAACGTAATACTTCGTATTCAAGTGTTTCTTACTGTTTAAATCATGTTCATACTTACGGTTGACCCTCACACGAAGGTATCACCAGACTTCAGAACAGATGAATATAGGTTCACCAGAGAAGCTTTTGCTCACAGGGGAGAAGGAATGTCAGATGAACAGGCAGCAGAACATTTATCTAATTAAGGTTAGAGCTCTCGAACATAGGAAAGCGGCCTGGGAAGCAGAGCAAGAAGAAAGAGAAGTGGAGGGGAGAGCAGACTGGGGCCACAGCAGAGATGACGCACCACGGCGTGTGACAGACAACGTCACTCTGCAATCTAGACATTCAAGGAATCACTCCCCCAATAGCAAGGAGAAAGCCCCAAATTTAGTGGCAGGGATGCCTGTTTCCAATGTCATTTAATATTGGCCCATGTGTTTTGCTATAAAGAAACTGAGGGAGCACAAGTATATTGAACTTAAGTTATTTCATGCTGGAAGGTAGAGCAGAAGCAGCAAAAAATAAATCTGTCTCTTCAAGTGAAATCTTTACTCTGGCCAAGGAAGATGACTTACTTTCTCTGAAGCCAGTGATCAATTTCATAGGGTCAAAGGAGAAAGCAACACAGGACAAAGATCTAGCATGGGATCAGGTGTGTGTCGCATTTACCAACTTCTTTGAGCACATTGTCTAGGAAAGCTGGCCTGTAAATATGATAGATGCCCTTCTTCTGCTTAATCAATCATAACCTTTGCAATGATGGATCCAACAGATTGAAGGTGCTTATTCTATACCAAGCAAGGGTGAGGAGAGAATGGCACCAGCAGGTAAAGAATCTTCTCAAAGCTGGAATTTTCCACATAGGCCTCATAGGCAACAAAGTCTTAAGGACTCTAAAGGATCAAGTTTATGATGCAAAGAGGAGTACCATCATATGATACACAATTAAAACTTCTTACATTGAACTCCAGTTCCCCATGTGAATTAAGTTGAGATTTCATTGTCACTTGCCTGTGCTGACCCTGACCTTCTTCACACACATCTGAGATGTCCTTTTGTTAATGACTTAGAGAAGGAAAATCTTCAATAAAATGCCATTTTGTAAAAATATACAGTAAGTTTCTACAGGTGGTTGTAAGTAATATATATAACATGTAACAGGAATAATACACTCATTCTAAGTTATTTCAAAATAATATGAAAGACTAAGAGTGGCTGTATATATGTTTAGATTATCTAAATGAAAATAATTAAGGTTTGGACATGAACAAATACCAATTGTGAGCCACAGTAGTGGTGAAAAGAGAGGGATCTAGAAATGGTAACAGATAAGATTAAGTGGTTGATAATGCACCTGGTTTCCAGTGTCCTCAACCTTACCTTGGCTTATAGATATATGGGAGACATTGCAGAATCGAACAACAAACAACAATGTAAGAAATCCGATGGCTGGGACTCGAGACTTGTAGGAGTTAAAGGAAGACCTACATAGGAGTCGTTGCATTGTCCTCTCAAATTCGCCAATCCACGAACATACGATATTCATCCCCATCATTTCGCACTTGCAGGCACAGTCAACGCGTTGCGTCAGTGTTGGTACACGTGAGGCTTCGAGGACTTGTATTTTCACCGCACCTTATCATTGACTTGCAAGAATCCCACAGGTGTGGTCACTTGCCTTATCTCCATTCTACGATTCAGAACACATGGTCGGTAGATAAGTAATCCTGTGCCCCATCCTTCAAATCACGCTGCATGGTGGAAACTTACCGTGTGGTGTACGTTCTAGAATAGGTCCCTGAGAGCTTGAAAAGAACAGCTTCTTTGACCACGGTTATCTTCCGAGCAGCGTTGTATCATGTCGACCAATCTGTCTCCCGAGGTACTTGCTACACAGCTTGTCAATGAAAGTGATAGGGAACTGGTTGTAGAAGGACCACTACCCGTTGTGGAACCCTCAACGTCAACTTTGGGCTCTTTAACTGGTAGACAGGAGCCGGTGGTTAGTAGACGGGAGCTGTGGAGCTATTATCGTGAGTGCGGGACGCGTTTCTCCGGCACAGTCACTGAAAAGAATGAGCAGTATACTACAATGGTGACAACGTATGCGTCTCAATTCAATAGTCTTTTGAATTCTGACTGATTAGCGTAGGGCGTCGGACCCATGAATTATGCCATGACTCTCTTCCAATCATTGGCGTTTTCTGCTGGTTACGACCCAAGCAAGGGACCTGGCTCATCTTGTGATACAGATAACGCGTCAGGTCAATGTGTTCTTCCTTGGGCTGGAGGAACCAAAACTGTTTCGAGTGTTGTCTTGGTTGCAAATGGAGTCAGCTTCGCTGTACATACCTTTTTTTCATCTCCTCCTCCTAGTTTTTACCTCGAGCCAAGTTATGACTCTGATATTCACCACTATCGGTTCAGCGGCGGATTACGGTACTGTTGGTCGATGGTTGCTTTTTTCCCTCACTGTCATATGTTGGGCCGCTCAATATTCTACGATGAGTCTTACCGGTGCGTTAAAACCAAACACAAGATTCGATCGATTTGTTCGCTCACTGGAACATAGAGCCCTCGAGGTGGAGTATAGCAATGGCTCTGTATATGATTGGTTTCATCACCTACGGTGCAACTCTTGTATTCTACGCCGCCGCCTTTCCTCGCCTCGCGCGCAATACGGCTCGTGCGAGAGAGCTAAGGGAAAAGTATGAATCTGGAGAGATGTCTAAAGAAGAGTATGACTTGGAAGAATGTCTTGAGAAGAACCATATAAGTAACATCAGTACGGTGAGTGTCCCTGACATTCAAATTTCTCTTTTCTTGATTAACCATCTGACAGACTCACAGCAACGTAGGATACATCGGGACACTTTGCATCAACCTCTCTGTTCTTATACCTTTGAGGAATGATCCAAAATCCGACAATTATGCCCTCCTTTTGTACGCTAGCTTGCGCGAAGATGGCAGCGCTAAAATTAATACCCCTTCTACAGAACGAACACTTACTGGGTTGCACTTGGTATATGGTGGTGTAAGTTAACTTAATCCTTCGACGAACTCTAACTTAACCCTGCTCAGTCATCTTCCAACAACCTCGTCCTGGTCCTCCCCTTCCCAAGGGAGAAAGCTACTTGACCATCGGCTGGAAACAAGTGAGTCTTGACTACTCCGTCGATTTATGTTGGATGTCTTCTGACGAGCCCTTTCATCTAGATCTGGCTTGCTATTAAACAATACAAGAAGCTGCCTTACACGTTCATGTACCTCTTCGCGTTTTTCCTCCTTGCTGATGTATGTATTTATTCAGTCATCTCAGTGACGTGATATTGATCTACTTTAGGGTCTAAACACTACCACAAGTCTCGTCGGAATATGTCAGAATGACAAATTTTCATTCAGTTTCCTTCAAAACACGTATTTGGGTCTCGCACAAGCTATCACATCTATGATGGCTACACTTGGATATTGGTATATACAGAAGTACTGGAAGTTTCGCACGAAGACGATGGTTGGTTTTTTGTTTATTACCTTGTGCGTCAACTCTCAAGCGTCTTAGTTTGTCGTGACAAATATCGTGACCGTTTTGATTCCTTTGTGGGGTATGATTGGTATTTGGACCACGAAATTTGGGTGCGCACACTACTCTTCCTGACCGCCTCAGTTCTAAGCTGCTCCAGATTTCACAATGCATGGGAATTTTGGTAAGCAACCTCTGTCAAAGTTCCATGATTATACCCCTTCTTCACGAAGCCCACTTTCCCTTGTTGGCAGGGCATACAACATTGTTTTCGGACTCTTCCAAGCTCCATATTATGCATTCTCACAGACGATGATGGCTGAGCTATCTCCTCCGGGCTTCGACAACATGGCAAGCAACCTTCCTCTATTTGGCAATTCACAGCCTTTGCTCACAGTCTTTTTGTCCTTTTGCTTACAAAGTTCTTCGGTCTCTTCGGTCTTTCAAATCGCGCATCCTCGGTGATCGGGCCAAACGTTATCCAAGCCATTATTGACGCTACAGGTAGTAATTGGATGGGGTTTCCGTTCCTCTTCGCGTTGTGTGCTTGTGCATCCCTTGTCATCTGGTTCGGAGTTGATGTGGCGAAGGGAAGGAATGATGCTGTCGCATGGGCTCAGAAGGTTCGTGCGGGGGGAGAGCATCCAATGTGGGTTGGCGAGGGAGTTGCAAGAAAGGCGTTGTGATTCAGGATGAGTCATGGCTTGTTTGAGATTGACCCCCAAGTTGGGAATGTTGTACATTAGTAAGTCAATGCGCTCTGCGCTTTCAAGGCATGTGATTGGTATCTGTGCCATATATTCTGGAATAGGTGTTCTGATGGTCGAGGCAGTGTACTTGTTAGGGGGTGATAAGAATGCCGCGCCTCCTGATCAAGACACTTACTTCCCCTTCATAGTGTTCAACATGGTGCTGTCTCGCACTGACTCGTACCTCTCAGACATGTCGTTTGCGTCCTCTTTGTCGCAGTCCGACACAATATCTGGATCATCAACTAGTGCAGTTTTTGTTTCAGGTCCAGGGGCGCTGACCGGGAAAGCGGTCAGGGCGCTGGGCGTAGCAACGCTTAGAGGGTTCGGACGCCTCGTCATGGCCCGGCACTGGGCCACCGTGGTGCATGCTTTCCCTCACTCGGACCAGCAGGCACAGAAGATCCGACATATAGATGATATCTATGATGACCTATTGGAATTTTCCCGGTGCGTCACTCCTAAATATCTCTGTCGTTGATGAGAGCTCGAGCGGATATTTAAACATAAATTCAAAGGCCCGGAATGTATGGCCATGATATCAACACCAGGTCAATGGGGCTAATTTTAGCACAAATTGGCACTGGTCAGACACGTTTTTTGATTAGGGCCCTGGCGCGTTGGCATTCTGTTGAATTGCATATTCTGATGTCCGGTATACTCACACAGCTTGCGCATGCTTGGTAAGGGACCAGCTTGAGATTATAGTCTGTCCAAGGTATGAGTACTCACTTTAACAACATAGGAATCCACTCTTACGTGGCGTCTTTTCGTCACCTCTTACACGTTCGGACACCGATGATCCATCAGATAAATGGAAAGTCGAGAACCAAGCTCTGTTGTTGGTATTATTCTTCTCCAAGGTCGTACGAAGTAGCGCTTCGGCTTGTCGTGTAGTCCTCGATGTTGGCTATCTGGACGTCCTCGTATCCCTACTACATTATTATGTTCGTTCCGACTATAACCTGTACCTTGCATGTAATGCGTCGTTGCTGGATATTACAGGATATGAAGAAACCCGCTTTCGTGTCGCGAGTCATCCTATTGTTGCGCTATGGCCGACTGGCTATAAGTGCGACCTCTTCCCTTTCAAGGCTCGACGTGAGGCTTTACTTCTCGGACCTGATTCGGACTTGGCCTTTGTTGAACGTTCTCCCTTCTCTGGAATATCTCTGTGAGCTCGCATGTTTGCTGCAGTTGACTGAAGGCTCAATCGATGTGCCACAGTGTCGAACTATGTAGTCAACCAAGTATCTCAGATATCAACCCTGACGAGCTGCTGAATATCTTGGTTTTCCATGTCACGCATGATCAGGCGCTCCGTGTCTTTCTCGCCCGTAACTCGTACAAGGAGAAGCTCTCGCTTCTATCCAAATTGTTCTCATGTCTTTCTGAATCATTGTAGGTTTTGCTATTTCGGTGTCTCATTAAGTCTGAACCGTTGTTTTCAGGAGACTAGAGGTAGAATCACCTTGGGAGAACATTTTGTGGCGCTATCAATTTTCCTTCTCTCTGTATTTCATTGCAGCGATCTCGCGGGGCAGCCCTGAGAACAAACGAGTCCTCCTTCACGCTGGGGCAGCGAAGTATCTCGTCGATTCCCTTCGTGTGGTGATGCCTAATGCACACAAATTCGCAATAGACCTGATTCGAGAGCATGGATTGTTCGGGCTGGTGAGACTCGGTTCTATGCCTGATCCACCGATGCAGCAGTCGCTATTTTCTGCTATTTCTGCACTTTTAGGCAAGACATCTGACGACTAGCGAAGTATCTATGAAGCAGTGTGCTGGCTACTTTCTTTTTACGAAACACGATGACAGTGCTCCATAGGACGAATCTAACCATCGCCAGTCTAGTTGACTGTATACCCTTCTTTTCTTTTTGTGATACCCCACGTTTACCCCTGTGACGTACTCTTTGTAGCTGGTACTATACTCTTTTCAGAAACTGCCATACAAATATATACATACTGTACGCCTTGAGCATCTTTGACCAGAACCCGAACTGCCTTGTGCTGGCGCTAACTATACTGAGTCCCTGTCTTGATTGCATACGGAGTCGGGTTGGCACGTGGATAGGAATCGTGATGTGTGAGTGGCTTCCGCCCAGATTTGGACTGTTTCCAGAACGCAAAACATGCCGAGAACTGTAGTGGGTCGCCTCATTGCATCTAATCACAGGTTCGGTCTTGTTTATACCTTCGATAATCGGCTTAAACTGACAGCGCGTTTGGTCTGTCCTGAACCCTTCTTGTCATTACGTCCATCATCGTTGACTGGTCATCTCGTCGTCAGGCCTCTGTTCGTTAAATCGATACGATGGGGATCACACCATCTTCACCGGTACCTAAAAGAGCTCATTCACGCAAAAGAAAGCATCGGGGCTACTCTGATAATGATGCTGCCATGAGTCATGTACTGCACAGACAAGGACAGCCACATCGCAGGCGAAGAGCTACATCTACCCACGGCCAAGCGTTTGAACCAAATCGTGCGCCAATGTCGCCATATAACTACAATCCAGACATGGGATACCGATATAGCCAAGGGCCTCATTATACTCCTGTTATTCCTTTGGAATCCAGAAAGCTAGTGCCATCGATTCAGCGCCGATATCCAGAGCCTGTCATCCCAGTGCTGCAGTCACAGACACTCAATCCGACCCCACATACTCCTGTTATCCCTTCGATCCTAGGACATGTCACGGAACCCGGACCTCATGTTCAAACACCTGGACATCTGGCCGGAATGCCACTGCAGCAGCCAAATACTCCAGTACAAGATGTCGGGTTACAAACACAAACAGCGCCCCTGAAGCAACGATCGACAAGGCGACGTCGCAAACGGAATTCACTTGTATCTGAAGTTACTATGGGAGACGGAGAACACAGTAAGCTCATTTCTGACGACTGTCCTCGGATATATCCATAGCTTTTGAAATCTGCAGCATCGTCAACGCAGAGACGTATACGGTCGCATGTTTCAAGAAGGCCATCCCAAACTACCCCATTATCCGATATGCGCACACAATCACCGCAAGATCAACACCAATATCCATTACTACGCGCGTCTTCGGTAGCAAACACAAGCAAGCGACCTGTTATCAATGATTACGAAGATGAGACCGAAAATTTCGCTAAAGGCAACGAAGAGGAGAGTTTGGATGTTGCTTCTGGTCCCAGTCGACGCATAAATCGAGTTCAGACGCCCTATTACCGTCCGCGATCATTACAACTTAGTAACGAAAACTCACCTGCCTCATCACATTCAGCGGAATTATCAGTGCAGCTTTCTGAGATGCCAAGTCAATTCAGTAACACTCACCCACTCCCTTCGAGTGTGAACCAAGGTTCGATTCGGGATCGTGCACGGTCGATATCGTCGTATACAACTACTACAGATATGTATGCTTCTCGCACAGTACCCCCAACGACGCCTACAAATGCGCAAACAATCCATACTGCTCCGTCTAGGCTGTCATACCAGGAAAACCAACTGGAGCGCAATCCCCTCCCTCCGCCTCCTGTTGACATCTTTGAGCTTCCAGAGTGGCAGCACTTGCGATATCTCCTCGAGATTCCACCCAAGCGGGACAACATTGGCCAGGTTAACATTGCAATTGGCGAGACTTCCCCTATCCATTCTGTATCGACTGGATCTCCGACACAGAAGCAGAAGAAGGGGTTGTTTCGTGTTTTTAGCTTGAAGAAGTCTGCACCGTCTGCACCGTCTCCGGCACGGAAAGAGTCAACGCGAAGTCCGGGGCCTCCCCATCGTTCGACAGCAGAGACTGCTGTGGCTCTGCTATCACGACTCGCCCCATATGTCGTAGTGAACACCACACCTCAACAGCGTAGCATGGGACAGATGAGTCAAGATAACTCTCAAGCGCATGTGGTGAATCGGAACTCGCTGAATGTTTCTGCTCCACATCCGCAAACAGCATATCGGATTCCTGTACCAAGTATACCAGTGATGACTCCGCAATTCCCAGGCCCACCCCCCACCGTTCCAACAAACACACCGCCTTATTCCAATAGTACTGGACTTTCTGATCATTATCCTCACATACCTCCAGCGCAAGTTCAAACCCAACCTGAGCCAGAAGCACAGCCCCAACGCATCATATTCGACGTTAACTCTGGGAAACCATTTTTTCTCATGCATTCCCCATGGCCAGTCGTGTACGAGGACGAGGAGTACCCGTCCACCGCACACCTGCTCGAGGCACTCAAGTTTCTTCCTAAATATCCGGAGATCGCACAGCAGATACGCCTGACCAAGGAGCATCGCGACGTACAAAAAATTTCCGCTGAAAATGCTGCCTTAGTCGATTCTGCATTTACTGCTGCTGTAGTTGAAAACGTACGCCTCTTCCTTTGCTTTTACGTTTCTACCCGCAACTAAACCTTTTGTAAATCCTATATGCTACAGGTTCATAAAGTCGTAAGCCTTAAATTCCAACAACACGCGGATCTGAGGCATTACTTGTGTAATCTGGATGATGGTACCCAGATTATATATAATGATCCCTTGGATTCGTTTTGGGGCATTGGGTTTGATGGGAAAGGGATGAATGAGCTAGGAAAGGTGTTGCAGCGCGTTATGAAGGAGTTGAAACCGAAGAGACCTCCAAGACGAGCGACTTGAGAGGAAATTCGTTTCTGTTCTGTGTGTTTTGAGTGTGTCGGTCATGTATAATGTAATTCAACTATGATCAGGAAAACTTGTAATTCATTTCCGAGTCTGCGCAGCTGGGATTTCTTCTCACCCATCGTGAAATAGAAAGGTACGCGAATGGCTATACTATGACTTCCTTTTTAGTTCGGAGTCCCCTCTGAGTCTGACAATAAAATGTCTGCCACGCCCAGCATCTTAAAGCACTCCAAATAATGCATACAAGATAATAAATCAGCCTAACGGGGTGAGGCAAGGCGGAGTTTAAACTTCTTTAGCTCCTCTTCAAAGCTGAAGGGGTTAAGACCGCGTCACCATAACCTAGAAAGGTATAGTCCAGCCAGGTAACCGATATGTCAATCAACTGTGTGCCTAATAGCCGAGTTCCAATGAAAGCTAATGACGTCGTCCGAGGTCAACCTGCGTTTTCTTCGATACAGTCACAACAGTAACGGTCGTTGGTATATCGTATCCATTGAGCCCTAACACACCAAATACCGAACGTAACTCATGCACCTTGTCTAGGCATGTATTCGTATCCCGCCTCATTTTGTTGACATCTATAATCACTTATCATTACTTATCACAGGCTTGCAGTCCATGCACATGATATCCTTGACCAATGATAAAGCGAGTCAGCAGATATACGATTGCCATGCATGGGCTACCTTGTCGTGTGAACATTGTCGTGATATAGAAATCCTAACGGTAATCTCAGCGCGATTTCAGAGTCTTGTGCTATCACATTCTCCTCAAATTAGCATTTCTTCTTCTCACCTCTGACAAGGCTGGGTTTTTCTTAATGACATTGAGAAAACCCTGTGAAAACATGATTAGATGATCTCTGCCACTCTGGGATATTAAAACGTCGCTTGCTCTTTACACTCTACCTCAACTTTCGACGTTCGTACGAGATTTTCTTATTGCTATGTCGATCAACCCTCAGAAACAAGATATGGAAGGGCAACCCACGAAGAGGAAATGGGTCGCTTCAGTAAAGGATCTTTTCAAGAAGCCCGGCAATCTTACTTCATCGTCTTCTCAAAGCTCATTGGAGGGACCAAGTGCAACTGCAATCAATGCCCCCAAGGGCACAGATGTTTCATCAGGTACAGTTGAGCAGTAGATCTGTATTCGCTACCACTGAATGTTCCTGCTCTACCCTTTGTAAACAGTATACCGGATCCCTGTACCAAATATGCCAGTGATGACTTCGAAACTCCAAGATTCACCCCCCACCGTTCCAACAAACACATCGCCTTATTCCGGTAGTCCTCCTGTTACTGGACTTTCTGATCATAGTCCAGCGCAAGGTCAAACCCAATCTCAGCCAGAAGTTCAACCCCACCGCATCATCTTCGACGATAAGTCTGGGAATCCATTTTTCCTCGTGCATTCTCCATGGCCAGTCATGTACGAGGACGAGGAGTATCCGTCCACCGCACATCTGCTCGAGGCGCTCAAATTTCTTCCTAAATATCCCGGGATCGCACAGCGGATTGGCCTGACCAAGGCGCATCGCGACATCCAAAGGATTTCCGCTGAAAATGCTGCCTTAGTCGATCCTGCCTTTACTGCTGACATAGTTGAAAACGTAAGCCTCTCCTCTCGCTTTTCTGTTTCCATGCGCATCTAAAGTATTTAAAAATCCTATATACTACAGGTATATAAAGTCGTAAAGCTCAAGTTTGAACAACACGCGGATCTGAGGTATTATATGAGTTATCAGGTTGATAGTGACACTCAGTTTATATATAATGATCCCTCGGATTCGTTTTGGGGCGTTGGGGTTGATGGGAAAGGGATGAATGAGCTGGGAAAGGTGTTGCAGCGCATTAACAAGGAGTTGAAGTATAGGCTGCCCCCAGATCTTAATCGAACGAAGAAAGGTGGATTATTTAGTGTATAACAACATTTACGCAAGACGATTTCGTACCTGGGGGAAAGGTAGTTGGAACTCCAATTGATTTGTAAAATCTATGCTATATCAACTGAAAAACATATGATAGATTATGTCGTATAACGACGACAGTGATTTAATGATAGATGATTTTGAAGCAGAAACGTACAAATGCCCTACTTCATTCGTGGTTAATCGGCCATTTCTTCGAACTTGTTTGAATGTCTTTGAGTGTGTCAGTTCTTGTATAACGCTATTCAACTCTGATTGAAGCTTAATCCTGATATCCTGTCTGCACGGAGGGACACGGAGAACGGGAAGCTGATACCAGACTTTGCTACGCGTCCTAGACGTTTACAGTCGCCGTGTCCCTTAAATATGTTTCTATAGCTCGTTCCGCATTCACGTGCACGAGACTGAGTACACTTTGGCCTTACCTAGCGTACTCGTGTATTACCGTGACAGGTTGATCCTTCGATAAAAACCTCACATCCTCTATTAATATTGTTTTTATAACTTTGTCGAATAATCATTGACAGGGAAGACATTTCATATTTAGTGCAAAGACAGGAGGGTATTGAAAAGAATGACAGAAAATCGAGCAACATCTGTTAATCGGTATAGTTGAGATTATAAGAGAATTGCATTCATGCATCTGCGGGTCTGGATCGGATGCATTTTCTCTTTACTGATATCACTGTCCTGTTCATTGAAGATCCTGAGGGAGCCTCCACATCTGATATTATTCTTGTTCAGAGGCGCTCGACGAGTCTCCATGTTCAAGGACACTTTTATCTGCCGAAGCCTCCACATCTGATATTATTCTTGTTCAGAGGCGCTCGACGAGTCTCCATGTTCAAGGACACTTTTATCTGCCGAAGCCTTAGTTGAAGCGTGTTTCGTTTCGTGTTATATCTGACGCAGCATTATGGAGAACGATGATGTATTCGTGTGTACAGTAGATTATCAATATAAGTATCTGGAGTCAAATATCGAAGGATGATATGACTCCAGGGTGCGACAGAGTATTTATAGACGTATATATATATATATCATTATAATGTAATAAACGCATAACAATGAAATAAGAGAAACATACGTGAATATTCGGGTTAAATCCCCGATTTCACGAGGCCAATGAGGGCGACTATCTGAGTGAATTTCACGTGATTCCTCACCTAGAGAGCAATCCGAGACCTGTCGAGTAAGACATCCACCTCAGCGATTGCTCTCTAGGTAGGTTACTTGTCAATTACAGAATACATCTCACCAATTGGTCTCTAGTTATCAATTTAGTTACATCTTCGCGCTACTATATCTCGCTACGCGAATCGTTCCTTCATCCCTCAATAAACCTATGAGTTCACATGGAAAACAAAAAGAACAGCCTTCTGAGTCGTCTGGGAGCCAGACCGAAGTTAGCAGAACGGATAGGAACACACCACCGTCTGACATCCCGACAACCGACAGAGAGCAGTCGCTCATCCAGCATCTCGAATCCGTCATCGACGACTTCAGACGTAGGCGAAAGACAAAGGTCGCCGCCATCACACAAATTTTCGAAGTCATCAACCAATCTGGAGCAGGAGAGGATCACCGACGCGACGCTATCTCGAATTACCTTACCTTACTCGACACCGTTGAGGAAAAGGAAAAACAATGAGGAGAACGTGCTGCTCACAGAGAGGAGGTGCAAAGGCTACAAGCCGACGAGCAATCTGCTGGATCGCATCGACATGAGAATGAACGAGGAAGTGATGCAGGAGACAAAGATAACGAGACCCCGAATGAAGAGCTCCCCTTCCAGTCCGCTCACAGAGATCGACCACACCGAAGATCCCAAAGCAACCTCAGCGAGAGCTCCTCCGACTCCGACACATCGCAGAGGTCTCAATCTGATGAGAGTAAGCCGAAGACAAAGAAGCGAAAAATTGAAGAAAGAGAGTTACCTTGGTACGCAGAAGAAAAGCTTGCTCGAGAGGTTGAAGATCCCAGATGCTTCGAGAATCGAAAACTCCTGCAACTCTACCTCCGAGGTACTGCCGACGTCAAAAAATATATCTCAGTATCCAAAACAGCTCCCTGCAACTTCCCTGGATCGGAGTGGGACAAACTCATTAAGGGAGAACTCGCCGATTTCGATGCAATCTACAGCGCAATACACCACATTGGTGCACCCAAGGAGAATAGAGGGCGAATTGGAGACAGAGAGATTATTTTTGGACAAAGCGAACCCATCCGTAAAGTCGAAGATCATGGACAGTGGACGGTTGCAGCCAATTTATACGGAGAGGCCCTCAGTTTCGCTTGGCCTTGTCGCAAAACTGAATGGGGAGAACACTACAGGTACATCGTCGGACTCTTCTCTGCCAAACCTACAACATTACACACCTGTGTCATCAAATACGAAAAGGCAGTTTGAGCCCGAGTTGGAGCTGGGACAAGAATGCTGCTCACTGACAGGAGAGCCTTCGATGACTTGCGAGACGCAATACTCGACGCCAGCGGAATCAATCACTGCGGAGCGCAAAACAAAAAGGGTGGGAACAAAATGTCCATCAATCGATCAGGGCCCAACACCAGAGGAGCTGGAAGAGCAATATGCAGGCGTTGGAACACCCCAGCAGGATGTCCATTCGAAAGCAACTCGTGTTTCTGGAGACATGCCTGTAGACAATGCGGAGGAAGTCATCCCAAAACGAGCTGCACTCAAAAAATCTCAAACTGAGATTTTAAAAGGTAACGTTCCTAAATACCTCCGCTATAACTATTACAACCCTGCTGTGAACCTTCCGATTACACTCATTCAATGGTCAATCTCGGCAAAACCGTTACCTATCCCATCTCAAAACAAACTTAATAATACACGAGTTACAAAAACCCTTCAAGAGCATTCAGATCTCTTTAAAATTGTCACGCCTATTAAAGTTCACGCATTCGAAGAGCTTGTACGCACCCATCCTAATCGCCCGTTTGTTGACTCGGTCATCAGGAGCCTAAAAAATGGTTTTTGGCCTTATGCCAACACAAAACCTTTCACATATCCATTGACCTGTGACATGTCCCTTGCTCCGCCTGACAACGAACATGAGGTCAGCTTTATTCGCTCTCAAAAGGATACAGAGGTGGCATCTGGAAGATTTTCTCAAGACTTCGGAGATCGATTGTTCGATGGAATGTATAGTTCACCGATACATGCTGTGCCAAAACCTAAATCAACAGATCTACGACTAGTAACTAATCAATCTGCGGGTCCTTATTCTCTGAATTCTATGATTGCGTACAATGATATTTGCGGGTTTCCGATGGACAACATGCGTCATCTAGGCGAACTCTTGTTATGGCTACGCAGCACATCTAACCAACCACTTGTCATGTGGAAATCGGACGTTATGAACGCATACCGCCTCATCCCAATGCACCCGAGATGGCAGATAAAGCAAATCGTTACAGTGGATGGGCATCGCTATGTTGATTGATGCAATTGCTTTGGAGGGCGAGTGTCACTAAACTGCTGGGGTGCGTTCAACAGTCTTGTAACCTGGTCCGCAAAGGACTCGTATGAGGTTGACGACCCTTTGTGTTTCAATGACGATACTTATGGCGTTAATGCTGCCGATGACACAAAGTATTATGAACCGTACAGTCGATGGCTCCCTCATAGTCAAGCTAACTTACTCACCTTATGGGACAAGCTGGGTATACCACACACACAAAGAGAAGAAACAAGTTCATGGGACACCTCTTACAATCATCGGGATTCACGTTGACCCAAATGCGATGACCATGACCCTACCACCCGACGCCAAAAATGACCTAGTGCGAGAAATGTATCGCTTCGCAGCTTATCATAAGAAGAAATCAACACATCATACCAAGCGAGCATGGCAGAGGCTTGCAGGATGGGTTAACTGGGGATTAAACGTTTTTCCTCTACTCGCTCCGAGCTTATCTAACATTTATGCGAAGCTCGCGACAATCCCTGACAACCCCGATGCACGTGTCTGGTGCAACAAAGAGATTAGGGCTGATCTCATTTGGGGAGCCCAACACATCGAGGAATCAAATGGGGTTTACATCTTGGACTCCAAGGCTTGGAGTCCTGATGAAGCTGATATCATCATCGAATGCGATGCCTGCCCCTCTGGCATGGCATTTTGGTATCCCAAGACAAAAAAGGCTTTTTTCTGCGCAACTCGGAGTGACATGCCATCAGACCTCATCTTCTTCCTTGAAGCCTTGACCGTCACAAGTACATTGTCACATGCAACCAGAGACACTACCGGTTCGAAACGCATACTCATCTATTCCGACAACTCCAATACAATAGACATCTTCAACTCCTTACACGCGCAGCCCCTTTACAATGATCTCCTAAAAGCAGCGGTGGATGTGATCATCGAAGGAAATCATAAACTTAAGGTACTACATATCCCGGGTGCCCAGAATGTCTGCGCCGACCTCCTGTCTCGGAAGAAGTTTGACGAAGCTCGTAGCCTTTTTCCTACCCTCGAAATAACCGACTTTCTACCCCCTCACGAGCTGCTGGGGGAAGCCCAAAAATGATTACCCCTACAGTGAGACCAAGGCAACCACACCGCGTGGCTTGGTCTCGAGAGCGCTTGATACATGAGCGCTCTATCACACTTGGTTATTCCATCAACGACTCAACTTATAAATGTTATGGGTCCGCCCTGAACTCTTATTTAAATTTCGTCAAAATACACAATCTCAGCACTACACCGACTGCAGACACCCTTTCCCTATACATTGCTTATATGTCCCATCATATCGACCCCAAATCCATATCATCCTACCTTTCAGGTATATGCAACCAGCTCGAAATCTATTTTCCCGATGTTCGTAGCACCAGAAACTCTGCTTTGGTCAAGAAAACACTCTCAGGGTCTAAAAAGAGATTCTCATCTGCGGCTACACGCAAGGCTGCACTGACTCTAGACGTTATATCACGCATCGTCAATATTTATCCATCTAATCCATCTCACGACGACACCCTCTTCCTCGCAATGCTTACGACTGGTTTTTTCGCACTACTACGCCTCGGGGAAATGGCTATCCCAGACGACGTCAGCCTACGCGATTACAGAAAAATCACTGTGGCCTCCTCGGTGTCCGTGTCCAGCAACGAATTCTCATTCTTCTTACCTACTCACAAAGCCGATGCCTTCTTTGAAGGTAACCGCGTCCTAGTCCGCAAACAACGCTGTAACCCCAACCCACATGCCTGCTTTGTCAAGTATTGGACAAGCAGGCACCACCGTTTCCCTCTACGCAGAGAGTTATGGCTCATGGCCAACGGTCAACCCCCTCCTCGAGCATTCTTCATAAATCACCTCCATGCTTTTTTCGACAACACTGTCGCTGGCCAATCCCTGCGAAGTGGTGGTGCAACATTTCTTGCAGAGTCCGGAGTCGCCCCTCATCTAATACAGGCTACGGGCAGATGGGCTACAGACTCATTCCAGAGGTACATACGGAAACACCCCATTGTGCTTCACGCCCTTGCGCTCAGCAGACGTGTCGACAATACCGATCCCTGTTGAGCAGACACCAATGCGCACAGCAGGTGTGTGCCAACCTTTTGTCTTTCCTGACCCGAACATCCCAATGCGCTCAGCAGGTATGTTTCGAGTTGAAGTTACAGTACAATCTGACCTATCATCGAACAGGTGATGATCTCTTGCCCCACTGCACTCTTACCGCTGCACGTAGCAGGTACTAGACTTGCAGTAGATGTTGTTTTCACGCAAACTCAGTCTTGCGCATAGCTACTGCAGTACTTTGTTGTGTTAATATATATCATTTTTCCATTGCCCTGCTCACCGCCAATCGCTCACACGTGAGCTCAACGGTTCCCCTCCAATAGGGTATAGCCGTCACAT
This sequence comes from Macrolepiota albuminosa, assembly GCA_027475525.1. Lineage (NCBI taxonomy): Eukaryota > Fungi > Basidiomycota > Agaricomycetes > Agaricales > Agaricaceae > Macrolepiota > Macrolepiota albuminosa. Next base: position 3,471,609 of record JAMWFC010000051.1, read on the forward strand.
TAGCAGGCGCAATATCATTCCTGACCGAGACTGGCTCAACGAGCCCTCTCGGAAGACCCGGTATAAAAATATTCTTTGTCATCAGACAATAAGCGGTTAAGCAGCTCATTGGGATGTAAAAATGATGTTATAAGTGAACAGCCGAAGCTACGCGTCATGTTCCTCAACAATATCTCGTTGATGGTAGCGGCTTGACTTGAGAAAACGCGTCCTCAGGATATTGAGAGCTCCTTTTACCATGCATACTCAGGACCAGTGTTTCAATAAGGCCTTGAGGGGGAATAGCCTCTGTAACGGTTTTGAAAGTCGTAGTATTGAGTACAGCCACAGGGGACCCCCCCACCTCCTGTGGATGTAAAGTAGGTCCTGAGGGGAAAGTCGCCACTACCCGCAGCAGCGATAGATGACCGGCAGGGGCAAGGCTATTTGGAAGGGCCCTCAAGGTATCCAAAAGGTCGTCGGATAGCCGGGTTTCACGTTCACTATCCATCTGATCAATCCACGTTAGATACTCTCGACAGAAATATCAGACCATGACATACTTCATTCCGATAAAATAAGTTTTCTATAGTGAGATGCTCATATTCTGACCAAAGCTCATCCGGGCTCAGTGCTTTGGCACTCCAAGGAGGCGCCTAAGAATAAAAATAATTTCAGGAAAACAGGGAACGGTGAACTTATGGAGGGGACATACTCCATCTTGAGTGAATTCACGTTCATTATCCAGGTACACATAGGCCGGTGAGGCTACTGAATTGCGCTCTGAGGTCCGAAGCATGACCCACATATATCCTTCGCAGCGTTTCAGCACGAAGATCAAGTCTGCCTCACATTCAGGAGGACAAAGACAGAAGACCCCTGGACGTTCGTGTCGCAGCCAAGTGAGTACATCCTCAGCAGAACATGCCGAATAACCAAGAGGAGGAGCATCAGGAAGGAGGGCAGACAGAGTGATCATCATCTCTTCAGTAACACCGTGTTCGTCTTTCTTCAGTTTAACCAGCTGTGTGGGATACTTTCTAGTCGTTGTTAACCACAAAAGAGGCGTAAGGACTTCAAAAATATCAGAAAAGGAATGATTGTCCACGCTCTTGAGTACATGGGCCAAGTACAGGGCGATATAACTTGCAGGTGTATAAGCATCACCGTTAGCCCAGTGGCCGCAAACATAGAAGCAGAAATCGTTGAACGAAGTCAGCGATCGCGGTCTTTCTTGGTAAGGAGACCTGTCCGAAAGCCATACGGCAGCAGCAATGAGGGGCCCTGGTTGGTCCAGTGATATCTGGCTCATATCCCTGTCTTTAAATTCACCAATTCCAGAACTGACGAGATCCACTCTGCCAATCCCAAAGCATGGTGGATGCTTTCCGGTTATGAGGTAGTGCATGATGACTTCATGGGTCGTTGACCGAACATGCGGGTGACCTGATAAACCATAAAAATGTCGAAACAATTGAGAGTCCGTACAAGAATGAGTGGCCCACATCCTTACCCTGCACAACTTCCCCCATGTTATAGAAGGGTGGATCAACTGTGCTTGGGCCTTCTTCGATGATATGGTCTCCTGCGTCGAGCGCGATATATCCAATGAGCTTTTTAATGTAGTTATTAAGAACACCGTGAGGATGTGCTACTCCGTCCATGAGTAGCACGGCTACGAGACTCGCAGTTTAGCCGGTGTCTATGATGATGACATGAGAACTTGTAACGATGGGTGGAAGGTGCTTGCCTTGGCCTACACCAATCCCAGATACGACTGAATAAAGCGTTCGCTTTTGGTGACTGCGTGAGAGAAGGGGGAAGAAAAGAGAGAACATATCTCTTTTGTGTCTCTGGGTTATCAAATGTCCCTGTGTCTGAAGTCCATCTCCATGAAGACCATTCAGGTGATGTTTGAGGAAAGTCGCTCATGGGAATATTCGTCCCAGCCACGACAAACGTAATGTCAAGCGAAACAAGACGGTCTCTCCAGGTACGAATTATTTCCTTAAGAGCGGGATAGCGGTCTCGATCGTCGGGCTGTGAAAACCAGATCTCTCGAATGCCCACATTTGCCTCATCAATGACAAGGAAAAACCCGTCTGTTTTTGCCGATTCAGGCATTAGACTTTGGATGTCCTTCATAACTCTTGTTAATTCATCATCTATAAACTCCTGTGATTTTGTATCGATTGAGATCAAGATATCTCGAAAAGGGTCAGAATAGTCTATCATATAGCATGCCAGTTGTGCAAGAAGCCAACGACGTTTTTGTACCTCCCCGATCTCCCCATCAGCGCTGCAAATCTTCAAAAAGTCTCTGAAAATCAAAAGATGGGCCAAGAGGACGGCTAAAAATTGGCGAGCAGCAACCTCCCTGTTTTTCGCCAAGATGGGTTCAAATGCCAGGGAAGACCTATGCGGAAGATGTCGCACGAGGTCTCCGTCGCTAAAAATACGTCGATCGAGGGTCGTGTCAAGTGCACGGGCTTCTCCTTCATCTGCATGACAGGTAACATAAATTCCCCAGTGCTGGCAAAGACCTTCATAGAGTAAACGAGTCTTTCCAGTAGCTGATGCATTCACTAAGAACCTGTGCTGCGATTTGAGCTTCACAGGTCTTTGATATTCCGGAGAAGTACATACATATTCTGACCCTTGCGGAATAGCTGCTGGATGCGCTCCTGAAGGGCAGGATGTCTCTGAAAAGTTCCCAGCTCGTGAAAAAGCATCGATGGTGGTCTGCGCTTTCCTGACAAAGAACGCAGGTCGATCGTCCTGATATCGAACGTGGCATCTGCATGTTCCTTTTCTAACGTCCATAGGACGTGTTTGGCCTTACCATGAGTGAGGTTCTTCAAATTTGAGGCTATTCTTGCAAGAATCACGGGTCGCGTGTCATGAAGGGAAAGCAATGGCTCTACTCCCTTGGGGCGGGAGAAGTCTATCGAAAAATATTCTACACTATCGGGACAATCCAAAGAATATAGATAGACGTACCAAGACAGATTTCCCAAAGCTTTCGAAAATCTCCTGAGAGTTTCGCCTCCTCGATATATTGGAAAAGTTTTGAATATCTGTACAACAAGCTGGCGAAGGACTCTGGAGAGCCGAGTGTACCTTGATTGTCTTTGACGGAGTCTGGACACAGTTGCGAGAGGAATCGTGCAGCATTATCGCAATCATCAGGGTTTGTGTAAGGACGAGGCATATGCAGGCACTGAGCTGAAGTCAATGGGAAAGCCAATCCAGTTCAATTGTGTGACTGTGTCATGAATCGACCCCAACTGGGGCTTATTTGTATCCCTTCTCCTGTTTCTCGTCTCGTCTTGTAAGTTTACAGGAAGGAGGCACGGAAGGAATGTGAGACACGTTTGGGATGAGTGTTGTTAATAATAGAAGTTAGAAATAACTCAGAAGCGACCAAGTAATGGTAAGCGACTATATTCAGATATCTACCTGTTAATAATAGAAGTTAGAAATAACTAGGTAGATATAATCAGTAACTGAGTAGTGATTTTAATATA
>JAMWFC010000124.1:0-28862 GCA_027475525.1 Macrolepiota albuminosa
AGGTAAAAAATCACTCCTACATCAAAAAGATCACGTCTGTGTTGGAGTCCTGAAGGGACACCCCGACCTTGCTTTGTCCCTTTGTGTGCTTATGGCCAATGTTATGGCCACTGGCCACCTATCATCATTCATCCATTGTTCAAAACATATATTGACCCTTATGCAGTACCTATATATATACTACGATATTCTACATGAACTCTCTGTTGGAATCCTATCCGATAGCAGCAATACACTAGGTGTGTCAACACTGCTGGCAGTGGAAGCTGTTTCCTTTGGAAAAAGTAAAAAAGAAACATGTTATGCAACTTCCATGACATGTTTCCTTTAGAAATATGTAAGCATTCTCTCAGTGTAAAAGTTGAGAAAATGTTCACCTATTTCCTGACTGATTTCTGTTGTAGAATAACACCTTTTTACTATCCTTTTCCCAGTGTAAGCAGACTGGAAATACTTGTAATTGTTCTTCCCATGTTTCTCAAAAATATAAATATCATATTTCCCATAGAAATAGGCTTCAAAAGATTCAACCTCTTTCCTCAAATGTTTCCCTTGGATACTTTCATTGTTTTTCTTTGTGAAATATGACGTGAAAATCATAACACATATCCAATAGAAATATGTTGGAAAGAAATAAATTTCAATTTTCAGAGTTAAATTGTCATGGAAACAGGAATCGACTCGATCAGGGAGCCCTTGAAGGAGTCAATTTGAGAGTCGCCAGCGACTCGGCAGCAACACAATCAGAGAGACGATCAACGTCAATAAGTTGTAACGCAAACAATTGCTTTGAGGCTCATGTAACACGCACTATGAAAGTTATTTTGACAGTATTGCTATTTCACGTACATACACCGGTTGCATGGCTTGCAGACAGACTGATAAGTATGACATGTTAATTGTGTCAGCAGTAACGTGTGTCAGTGTTAGGTAATTCGTAGAAGAGTAGGTATGCAGAGGAAATACTCCTGTATAGTCTGAGACAAGTATGCACTCTGCTCAAGGCACATGTGGCGGAAAGGGAATGAGATACTATGTGTGATGTAAGAAGCATGATACAGTCTCTGAGTAATCGGTGTCTTTGGTGGCTACTGACTTCCAGCAGAACGTGGGTACCATTGCGGCTACTGGCTCAGGATCATGCGCACGAAAGATTCATAGTTGACGTTGCTGTCCCTGTCATGGATACAGAAGAAAATTTAGTGTCAGTTTTCCCAATCAAAATGCACAAACGCAGTTGGTGATGAGGGATATAAAACGATAGGAGCAGACTTACAGGCCAATTTGCATGCCTTTCAGCAACTCATCAGCTCCTTCATCCATCATCTTTTCTCCCCAATTGCGTGAGAACGTATTTTAGCTGGTGAAATAAGAATGTCGGGACTTTTGGTACCTGTAAATGGAGTGGTCGGCGTTGGGATCTCTTGACACATAAGGTTGTCGACATCGTGCATGGAGAGCTCAAGGATCTCAGAACAAGTCAATGAGTAAAGCAGAAAACCCACCGAGTAAATGAAAGAGTGTTGTTGTGGTCCCCTGGGTCATCGCGAATGAGAAGCTGCATTGCAGTCCACTGAGTTCAGTCTTGTTCCGTGTGCGGAGCTCAACGGCAATACCTGTCATGTCTTTGATTGCACGCTTCAGCTTGCTGGCCAAGTCCAGACTTCAGGTCATCACAATGAACCCAAGTGTGGTGCACGTGTATTAATTAGCAAGACACAATGGTAAAGAATGCAAGACATACGAGAAACATCGGTGACCCTCCTCCTCGTTGATGAGAGTGACTCGCTGGTGAGAGCAGCCTGGTTGATAGAGATGTTGATTGACTCTGTGAGACGGCGGTCCTGCAAGGGCAAGCCACTGATCTTGGAAGACATATTACCAAGGTGAGGTTGATTTCGAACTATCGCGTTTGACCTTTCTCATGAGGTGAGTGCAGGAAAGTTGATCATTCATGTTGGACATGGTCTGCGACACTGGATGATTTGGTATGCCAGTGAGAGAGGTGTACGTTAGGTTCAAGATAACTTCCTTGGTCTCCAATTGCAGGGCGGGTTGAACTTCAGTAAAAAGCGAGATGAAGATGTGATGTGGGGGAGGTGGTGAGAACAAGGATGTGGGAAGCGGTGAAGAACAAGGACATTGTTGATCGTCACGATTGATTTGGACTGACTTACATATGTAGCAACAAAGTTTGGAATGACATGCCCACCTGAGACAAAGATACTTCAAGCGATGTGCAACATAGAAGTTAGCATTCCATGCTCCGTGCTCAGTCAGGAAAAGAGTTTATTGTAGATACCTAACACAGACTAGTATTACGGGTATAATTCAATATGAAGTAGACATTGTGTTCTCGTTGTCGGTTGGATGAGGATGAAGTAGAATAGAGGACACCAATGTCTGCGCAAACTGGGAGTACAGATTCAAATTTGTTACAAGTTGACTTGCCTGATACAGAGTTGCAGCATTGTGTTCGTTGACGCCTCTCAACAATGGCGAGGAAGCCTTAAGTGCCGCTGGAATGTGCGCAGGTGTCAGAGAAGGGACCTGTGTGTTGAGAGGGTTATCATCCTTAGTCGGAGAGGACGGCGCAGTTGCGGTAACTGCCAAATCAATGGCACCCCTCAAGACCTCAAAGACACTCCTCACATCACCCGTCATAGCCGCAATCTTCTTCGTAAGGAGCATCAACGTAGGAGGCGGCAAGAACTTTTTCGCCGCTACAGCAGACTTTCCTTCATCATCAACATCAACATAAAGAGGTTGTAGCCAAGAGTGAAGAATTTGCTGCAGTTGATTGGGTGTGTACGGAGCAAAGTGGCGCGTGCGGACATTACTGGCAGCTGTGACTGAGGATGTAGATGCAGAGGAAGAAGTGAGGGTATGTGTGTTGGCAATGCCGATGAGTTGGACAGTAGATGGGGTGGAATCAGGCAATGAGAAGAGAGAAGTGAGTGATTGTGTCGTGGGTGTGATGTGATCGAGTTCATCAAGAACTATGATGCTGAAGGCAACACCAATTAATTTTGCTGGAATTCCAAGGAATAGAGACTGACCATTTAGAATGATGATGTGATAAAAGAATCTCGACAGCATCTCTTCCCTTCGACTTCTAAGATCGCCCAGCCGACTTTGTTTTTTGTCTAACCTCAAGGTCTTCTAATTTGAGCATTGGTACTGTTGCATGTAGAGCGCAGAAGAGCACGAGCACGAGTATGGAGAGGCAGAAGAGCAGATGGAGGAGTTGGAGGAGGAGTGATAGCCAGCTTCCCAATTTGACTAACAGGGGTGGCAGGCGATGTAGAGAGTTCGGTATCTGTGGTATCTTCATGAGATTGCTTAAGATAGCACATGTTCAAGCACCTACCTGGCCTTGAGCGAACGGGTGTGACGGGTTCTGTGGGTCTGCATTCGTTGACGCCTCTCAACACATATAGGAAGTCAAGAACAAACAAGGAGTATGATCGCCGATTCATTTGAGTCACTCATCCATCACAATGCGCTCTCAGACTCTTTTCAAGAAATTGGTGTGTTCTCCTACTTATATATATGCAGACTGAAGCACAACCTGTTATTGATATTTCTTGTACATGAACTTACAAAGTCTGCAGGCTTCAGACTTATCACTGATAAAACCAGAGCTGAACTCGCTGAACCGCACACTCTATCCAACCAAACTCAGTACTTGTTATGTAACTTGTGGAGACAAATGTATATCATAATATCATAAATTGTGTTGACAAGAAAGAAAACCTCAGAGCTTTAGAGCGGTAGTTTCTAAGAACCTCAAAGGTAAGTATTTACAACAGGTAAATGAGGCAATTCTACACTCACCCACGACAAGGATACAATGACGGTTGCATCTTCTCCTTCCCAGGATATGCAATGCTGAGCAAAGTGAGACTCGATGTCATCAAGGCAGCAGACTTCCAGAGAGGACTCTAAATCTGTTCCCCACAGTGAAGCTCTGAGACAAGGGAAATCGGAGTATGGATCATGTTGAACTTGGATCCGTTTAATTGAGCGACCAACAAGCCACTTTCCTTGAAGGCTGTTACACTGTGCGATGGCAGATTCCTGGAACTCGACAACTTGATCAATGCAGAATGGAATGTTGCTGTTGATGCGCAGTACACCGCTGTTTCCTTTGTGGCGGTTGAGTGCAGTGAAAGATCGATTGTTCACCATTGTGGAGTTTGAGAACATTGCATAAGCTGGGATGAGAGCATTAGGTCCAAGGACTTTCTGGAATGCAATTCGTAGAGGGCCAGGTAGTATCTCTCGTTTGTAGCCAACATGAGAACCAGAGAGGTCATCATCATCTAATGTTGAATGAACATCTTGAGTGTCCAAAGGGCTACAAATCTGAGAGGGCATAAGCAACTTAAACATGTCATAACATGCACGTATTGGTTGAGGACAAGTTGATTTTGTGAAGAAAGCGCGAAGGTTTGTCAAACGGTGCCATGATCTGGAAATGGTCTCTTCATATTCACCTAGGAGCCGTGTTACAAATTAACCTCAACAGGGCAAAGATCAGTATTCTAGTATCTTACCTTCTTTATAGTTTGTTGAAAAGCGTTGCAGAATCCCAATCACACGTTCATAGGGATAAGCCCACCACCCATGTACAGGACCATACATTTGGAAGTATTCAGGTAGATGAAGGGCAATGTGATGGTTTGGATGGCACCTATACTCTGGAAAAAGGTTTTTCAACTGTTCGCGGTACTTAACCATATGGAAGATGTAGGCATCCGCATGTCGAGGGGACATGACTTGCGAAGATGCAATGACAATCACAGACAAAAGATGCATTGTGAGTCGAAGAAGTTCCTGTCGGCGCTGAAATCTGGCACCTTCGAAGCTGGAATTACTCCATAACCGAATAAGAGTAACTGGCAGGTATAATGAGCCAATGATGCGCCACTGATCTGATTTGAGCTTCCCGCAGGATGGGGTTCCAAGCGCATGAGGTGGTGACTGAATCCAAGAAGGTTTGACCAGGCTCTCTATATCTTTCCAGAGGACCTCCATCTCCTTGATGGTGAAGACAATACCATGTTGAAGGTGAGGAAGGTTTCTATCTTCACTGTTGCTTCCATCCAAGTCAGCAATTCCAATTCTTTTACTTCGCCTCAAGCGCTGAAAACAAGAAATAAGTATCTGCAGGGTTGGAGATCTGATGGCGTACCCAGTCAAGGAGTCGCTCGGCAACATGCATTTTTGTGAGAGGTTTGGTTGGAAGGGGTAAAGACGCATCTTTGCCTTGGGCGTCAACTGTCATTGGGATGCAGCCAATACCCTTTGCAACATAAATGAGAGAAGCTAGATGGGCATTACTCCACCGCTTGACCGTCTGTTTCAAGGCGATATGATCATTTTGGTCGAATTCAATAGGTGTTTCCATCCAACGAATAATTTTCCGAACGCTTGTCTGTTCTTGAGGAGCTGCAGGAATGGGATTTTGAGGTGAATCTGATATCTCCACACGAAGTGACTCTAAAAGGGTTTGATGACCATGAAGTCGATTAGACGGATTGTAACCAAGAACCCCTTGAAAGTGCTCCTTGATTAATCCAAGAAACAGATTGTGCATAGGGTCAATGATCAGGAAACGTGCAGGCTCGTAATATGGAAGACGAAGAAGTTCAGACCACCGAATGCCAGATGTGTCAAAGGACCTCTGTGCAGCTGCGTTTGAAGGTGCTGATCTCCATCTTTCTGCAAGCTGACGGCATTCTTCATTTGTTCGGCGGATCCAGGATTTGACATTAATGTCATCATATGTGTGATTGAACCTGGTACACCAGCACATAGAGCAGAAATACCGATGACTATGAGATGAAAAACCACCAACTTTTCGAGCTGCAGGTAAGTCACAAACCACTGCAACAAGAGCTGCCAAGACGAGACGGCCTACATCATAACTTGCAGTACGCGTGAAAAAGGTTCCATTCCATAGTTCAAGGAAGTCATCAACCAAGGGACGCAGATATGGATTTATCTGGGATTTCGATGGTTCTCCAGAAATGATTCCTGCAAGAAACATGTTTTCAGGTTTGTTTCGCACCTCGATTGGTAAGTTGAGGCATGAAACAGTGATTGCACCGATGGACACCTTCTTCCCAGCTTGTTTGTTTCCCAGCGGATTGAACCAATCCACACTGACTGCAAAGAGATAACGACCAGCATCTTTTCCTCCAGACATGCTGAAGTGTGTCGTTCCATCAGGACCTTTGAAATTTTGGATGACTGAACCTTGGAAAATGTCGTTAAGAAGTCCATCAGGCAATTCATTTTTCATCCGATCCCAAGCACTATCCATCATCGTTTCGAACCCTTGACGAGAAAGAACGCCAGCAAGCCAGTCCTTAAAATCATAGGAAATGTATGGCTTGATCGGGACGTAGATTGTACGACCTTCAATCTGTTTCTGGCAAACGAGAGCTCTGTTGCAAGCTGGGTGCCCGTAGGTCTTACGCTGACAAGTTTTGGGGTAAACAGGGATGCCATTATGAATAGTAGGCGCGTATATCTCATGACATTGGGAGCATGTAGCATAGATCGTTTTTTGGCTGTCAAGATTAAATTGGTCTGTGGAAGTTCGAATATCGCGTGGAAAATCACTGAGTATTGACTGGAAGTAGGGAAGGGATTCAATATTTGGAAGAAAGGACTGGATGCCAAGGGTGGAGGCAATAAGATTGTTTACGAGAGAAATGGCCTTGAGAACAGTTGTTTGAATGATAAATTGCGTTATTTGAAACAGCCAGGAACAACCTCGCCGAGGTAAGTTGAGAATGACGCTGCAGGTGACGGCCATGAGGATAGATATCTGGACCAAGGGCTTGCATTTCTGAAGGCTGTCAACAAAGTGATGACCTGACAATAACACAGGTAAGTCCATGACTTGAAACAATAATTTCACTGCATGCTCACTAGTATCGTATCTTCTTCCTGAAGGAGCCCCTTTGCCCAATTCTCTCTTCAATACCTCGCTCCAATATACCTTGATTTTTCCAAGCTTTTGCAATGACTCCTGAACCCTGTTCTCCAATTCTCTGTGGATCCCAAGTAACCTCTCATCGCCACCACAGCCTGCCTGGACCAGCCTGAGTTTATCGCTCTCAGTATGAAAACGTGCTTCAATGGCATTGAGGTCATTAACGACTCCACAACCGTCAACATTATACTCCGGTGACAGGGAAGGCAATGAATGAGTGAGCGATTCAACCTTTTGAACGAGACCATGTAGTTGCTTGTCCATTTCCTCCAGGACCTTCGGTGTTCGTCCACTTGGTGTTGAGCGAGTCGGTTCCAGTGGGGGATATACTTGACCTGCAGCAAGGGCAGCCACAATCTCTGTCTCTTGTGATCGAATGGTCCGGTCCTCGGTTTCAAGTGCCTGCTGAAGACCATTTTCTCCAAGGTGCAGTGATGCAAATTCTTCTGTAAATTTTGCACGTTGATCGTCAGCTTGATGTATGTTCCAAGTGCATCTAGGAAGATGATAGCCTTGCCCATTTTCTTCAAACTTTTGGAGGCACCCATGAGTGGTACATAGACATAGTTTCAGAGGGGGAGGCATGGAAAAGGACAAGATCAGTCTTCCTTGAAGTGAATATGGAGGAACACAAACAAGGCAAGAGATAAAAGGGGAAATCAACACGATTGCGATAGCCGACAACATGTCGTGCCATTGCTTCTTTGAGTGTTCAAAAACGGTCAAATATCATAACCTGGGGGTCCAGAATATAGATTCGTCTGTGGAAGGTGCAGGCCGCTATGTACAATAGTATAAGTGTATAAGTACTTACAACAAATATACAAGTTGAGAGATCAGGAAAGACAAGACTAAATCCGAATCTAATTGTGTCGCGATATTGTATTGCGAGTTAATTGGCGTCTGGGACGTTAAGAACTTCTACGAACAGGCTAAGGACAACATCCTAGTAATGTAGAACACATATCTACTCATCATCTTGCGCTGTGAAGGAAAGTTTTCAGCCGCCTTGAGAAGGTTCCACCCTGTAGACCATTATATACCCTACCTTGTACGTGAGCTCAATCCGGCGACATCTTTCTGAATGCCCCAAGAGGTCTTACGCCCCCTTAGGGGTATGAATTGTGGTTCGTCCTTCGTTCCTGCTCTTCCTTCCTACCTTTGTACTGGTGGGCCTGTGGTCTAAACCTAAACGAACCTTTTGACGCCAACACGACAACAGGTGAACACGTTGACCTCTTGGAGCTCGACTTACAGGCTGTAAAGAAACCAAAGCTGACTGTCGTTGCATCCGTGCGTGACCTTATTGTCACCCATCTCTCCACTGAAATTGTCTACTGTGACTTGGCTGCACATTCCAGCGTTTTGCGTGTCCATAAAACGTGATGCTTTCAGAAGATCGACAGATACTGTATCTGTAATAACCTAGTATTCACATCTCCACTCATTTCTCAGCTATTGAGGGAGTCATTCATGAGCAAATACCCTTCCCTTCATGACTACGCCGCCTGGGAATGTGGGATGGCGGTTAGACGCTAGAGGGCGATCACAAGCAATGAAATGATTTATTTCACGTCTGATTTGTCGCATCCACCATGTGCACCGTGTGAACTTGATGTCCGGAACCGAGTTCTGGTATCATCTCAACAATTGTTCCTCATGGCACTGCAGTCTCTTGCGTCTTCTTTTGAGCTTGACCTATGGATGAGTCGAAGTAAGTTCCTATTTCCTGCTTGATCACTATGCTAGTGTCACCAAGTCCCTGTTACTTTACATGTAAGAATGTTACAAATTTATTGAATGTACAATCACGTCTGCTCATGATACGGGTGCAAGGATTGCGCCTCATGCGCCCTGAAAAGGTCTGGCAGCCTATCGTCACTGTCCAAGTGGACCAGCATCACTGTCATGAGACTAAAATGGGTGTTGACGGTCAGAATCCAAATCTGAAGCAAGGTTTTGAGTTGTACGTCTTGATTTTTAATCACAAAGCAGTCGAACTTCAACTAAATTGACAGTATGTTGCCAAACGCGCTATATCCAGTCGAGGAAGACCACAGAACTATCAAGATACGCTTGCCCACATGCATTGCGCCATCAGCTCCGCACTCGCATACATGGATACACGATATTTCTCTCTTTGCTCCCACTTCACACGGAGAAGATCGGGATATGACATTCGTTGAGAGTGTCTTGGCCTCATTCACGACGTATAATGAACTCAAGAACGCGAGGACTGGATCGGAGTTTGAGAAGGTGTTTTGATGGACTTGTGTCGGGTGGTATGGTAAGTCACTCCAACGTTGTCCTTGTGCCTTTCTCTCACCTCCAACCTACTAGCTCGTAGCCCTAGGCACGTACGCACCCTCTCATATCACCCACAGTGTGAACACCTCAGTATTCGCTATTGGCCCCGATGCAGTCTTTGATGTCGAATCATATACACGCAGTGCAATCGCAGCAAGCAGCGTGTGCACCGGACTCGGCATCGCATGCGATGCGTGGTTTCTCCTCCGGTACACCTGGGCTCCTCTCCCTACCTTCATTGTACGTCCTTCTACTCTCCCTAGCCACCCCCCAAAATTGCCGCCACCACACAGACCTGCGCACGCGACATCTACTCGACATACATGTCCTTCTCCCTCTCCGCATGTGTTCCCGCACTCTGCCTGTTTCTCTCGGCCCTTGCACTCATGCTCTTTATGGCCCTCGTGTCGTTTGCAGTGTGGCCTGCTAGCGTTGGCCATGTGTTTTGGCATGGGCGCCGTGATGGCACTGCAGTTTCTTGTGTATGGTGCGGTATGGGCTGGTGATTGTGTAGGAAATGGGCCAGGGAAGTGGGCAGGGCGTTCAGGCGTGTGATTCGAGTGGGGGATGGAAGGTTTGCTGAGAAGAGTCATGCGAATGAGACAGAAAAGATACAGAGATGAGTGGGGAGGCCTGTTTGATCGGATAATGTTTTCACTTATTTTACTTATTGTATTGAATCACTTCCCATCAAATTTGCGTATAGCGTTATTTGAGATGTATTTGCTTTACTATCTGGTATTAACTGTTGAAATTCTATTGAACATGCTCTATGAGAAGGTCCAATGGCGGTCGTAGTAATCAGACTCGGAGATCGCATCCGAATTCAGAAGATACGATATCGATGTTTAAATGTGGAGCAGAGAAATCACAGCATTCATTCCTCACCCACCATTCAAAAAAGCCATACATTCCGATCGCTTCCTTCTCATCCTGATTTTAACCCCTGGATGTATGGCAAACTACAGATGAGGCACTCTTATCAAAGACGTCCTATCCCATGAAGCTATCAAGTTCGAGACTTTCTCTCTTATATACGCCTGAGTCTAGTCTACACAACGGATGATGATAGTAGATACACTATTGGTAGCCTGAGCACTGGTAAAGGTTGGTTGAAGAGGGGTTGAGATTGTGCTAGTAACAGACAAAACCAACGGCGAGGCATTTATTGAGAAGTCTTCGCCTTGACTTCCAAAGTTAACAGAGGTCTGGGCAGCTTGGTTAATGTTGCTCCCAACATGACCAACAAACTTGACCCAGATTCAGTGAAGTACTAATGGTTAACAGAAACATAAACCTACCTGCCAGAAATGAGGCATCCAAAACGAGTGGGTGGTTAACAAAATAATCGGCAGTGATTGGAAAAACCACACAAGCAGGGTATCAATCAGGGTGCGATTTTTGGTTTGTGATGGACGGACTGGATTTTGATATGCTTGAAAGTTGGGTGTTCCAAGTCTGTCGACAAAAGTATAATCCTAATAAATTAAAAAGGTAAAGATGAGATAACATTCCAGCTGGCACGAATGGAACTCACAACTTTCTCCCATACATAAATTGTGGGCTTGTTGCTGGAAGAACCAGACACGATGAGATGCCGATGGTCACCGAGGCTAACAGCTGCAATAGCTTGAAACCTATCAGAGGCTACAATATGGTTAGTCCAGAAACAATAATGGAAGCAAGTTAGCTTACGATTCTCCGAAATCAGCTCCTGACACAGCCTATCTGTGGCTAAGTCAATGATTTGGACAAATTGTTGATCACTTCCACAAACAGCAAGCTTGCCACCTTCAGCATAAGCTACACCTTTGATGACTCGCTCGATAGATTTTGAGGCAATTGAGGAGTGAAAATTCCCTGCAGGGAAGCGATAGAGATCGAAGTTATTGGTACAGAGATTGTCAACGAGTAACATACTCCCATCTGGAGATATGGCTGCGTTCCCGCTGTGGCCAAATACTTGAACATCACCTCAATAAATGACAAATAAGTACCTGAGTACTTACATTCCACCTAAAAGTAATCGTCTCCATTCAATTGTTGAATCTTCACCATTTTGGCAGATGCTAATCTTCAATGTTAGAAGTCTGCAGCGTTGTTTATAGTCAAATTCTTACATCTCGCCTCCTTCGAGAAAACAGGATAGAAGGTATCGTTTTCCAGATCCAAAAAAATGCAGAGAGCGAGGTATATCTGCATTATTAACCTCCCAAAGAAGGATTAGGGTTTCTAGACAGACATGAGAACATGTGCAAGCAGGTGGATGTGGATTCTTACTTCTGCGAAGCTTGAACACTTTGATTTGACCAGAGTGGCTAGCAAGAGCAAGTCTTCCATTAACATTATCGTATGCTTGAGCCTCAACAGGATCATTAACGTTAAATGGAAAAAAGGTTGTCGCCTCATTCCAAACAAACTTCTGACAAATGGATTGACTATTAGCAGATGCTTCTAAGAAAGAGCAGAAAATAAAGCTTACCGTTCCTTCCATTGCTTTAGGACAGAGCGTATGAGATCCTCTACCGGTACCAATACTAATCCAGTCCGAAAAACCCTCAGGGGACAAATCGTGATGCAGCCACTCTATTGATGTGATCTGTGCCCAGTTTGGGCTTTGCAACGTTTGGATGCATTGTGAATTGGTGAGATCCCACACTCGGACAGTGTCATCATCACCTGTACACTTGCAGTGTCAGTAAATATTTGTTGTTCAGAATAAGAGCTCAGACCTCCAGAAAGTAAGACGCGACCATTTGGAGAGAAAACTAAGCAATTGATTGCTTCCTGAGAGCCTTCAAGTCGGTAGCGAAGACTGTAGAATCGAGACTATGTGGAAGACATAAGAGACACCATACTTGTTGTTTAGGTATTGACCTACCATAGAACACAAAAAAGTTCAGAGGTCCGACAGTCTCGTTCTACTTGAATGTCATGCTGACATCCGAAAACAAACAAGGACAAGAATATTTTGTTCCGAAAACAAACAAGTACAAGAATGTTTTGTTCCAAAAACAAAACAAGAGGAGCACGTCTTGGCACCTAAGGCAGGTCGGTATTTGCTTCTTGATGGCAGATTAGGGTGGTTGTTTGTGTTAAGAGTAATATGCCTAAGAGACGACCGGTTGAGCGTTTGAGCTTCTATTTCTAAATATAGGACCGTATCAGATCTGTCGATACCGGGTGAAATGTGGTGATACCTACCTCCATACCGCGACCTCTGCTCATACCTCCAACCGCACCTCCACACCGTGAATCCCAGACCTCTGATCCATTGATGACTTAGGAATTTTTTGATGTAAGTCTTTGTCCACTCTTTCCAACAATGCCCCCACCCAAGTTGCCAACACGCGGTCAACAGCCAGCGACTGGGGACTTAGGCAAGATCTTTAGGTCTCCAATAAAGCGCCGGGATAAAGGGAAGACAACTACTTATGTTCGGCTCATGGGTCACCAGGAGGAGATTGCAAGGCTCCGGGAGAAGATTGAAAAACTTAAAAAACGTGAAGTTGAATCCCCAGCCGTCACTAGCACTACCGAGCCCGAGACAAGCCACCTTTCATCTATCAACGAACTCGATTCGCTCACTGACGACACACCCAATATGCTTATTGATGACTTACCCAGTACATGGATTGACGACTATCCGTTCACTCATGACACGCTACCTACAACTCAAGCCGACCAACGTGTTCCTCGACGTACAGTGCCAAACCAGGCTGCGAAGGACCTGTACTCAAACTGGGACAACCTTTTGACTCGACTGGTAACACCTTGTCTTGAATACATCTCAAAGTCGATCGGCAAGATCCCAGAGAGGGTTCTTAGCTTAAGGGCGAGGTGTAGGACTGGTGGCAGTTGTACTATGAGGACCAATGAAGTGCTCTGCTTGTTTCAAGACTGTGAGTATCTCCTGCAGTCGAATCTCTGATAGCTGGCTCATTCATGATAGACTTTGAAAAGCTCACAGTTGTTTGGTGCAGCTGCGAGGACTTGCCCTATGTACTGATACTAAATGGCTTGTTCCCTACTGCTCCATTACATCCAAGAATTGCAATTTCAGTCCATCTTCTTGATTTCTATCGTGCGCTGTTTGAGAAATCATGCGATGCAGTGAATGCTATGGCAAGCGCATTAAATACCTTCTATGTGCGCAGGGGCTTTGTTGTCACCGACAAGAAGGTATGTCTATTTTCATTGATCAAAGGACATGAGATCAAACATTCGTGGAGCAGGGAGCACCAGTTCAAGATCCATTCCGTCGAGGATTAGGCTACACATCTCAATGGTATGACAATTTGCAAATACGAATAGAGCAAGGTGTCGATACTGCTATCCTCAATGCGGACATTCGTGCACAGAGTTGTGGGACTCTGACATCTCCTGCAATCGCCAGCAACAATACGACTATGCCACAGCCGCTATTAGGTCCTCTATTGTCACCTCAGTCCCCATCTATAACATCCTCGTCAACGCATTTGACTCCTGGTGAATGCGTACGAATCCTACGACAGAGATGTCCTGCATGTTTTGGAGGTGATCTTTTTGGCCGATCATTGGAACATGAGTAAGACATTCCAACTTGAAACTAATGCCAGTTTGATTTATTGTCTCTCTTAGCGGAGGAGATATAAATGTATGTGTAGATGGTAACTTTAATCATCGGCACCTGCGGTCGGCAGGGGATTCACCCAAATTCTACGAGCCTGTTTATATCCTGCCAAAGGACTTTGTTGACAACATTGGCCAGCGAATGGACAAGCTTCGAAAAGCACCAAAACCTCGTCCTCAAAAATTAGTTGTCCCAGATGAAGCTATTGATGAATGTGAATCTTCACATACAGCTGGTAGTGGGTCTAACATCAAGACGAATATGGAGAGGTTTGATGATAGTGGTCTTATGGCTCTTGTCTGTCGCCACGATATTCCAATATTTTTAACAAATATTGATACGCCAGGTGAACAACAAAAGTATGCTATGGCAATGATCGAGCATCTCTTTGCTCTCATTCCTCCACAAGCGACTGTGTCTGTACTTTATGATGTCGGATGTGTTCTAGACCGCAGTCTCCATGCAGTGAGCAATTTTTATACTTCTTTTGCACTCTAAACTCAGGGGATCAAATCTTTAGTACAATTTTCTCTCTCCTGATATCATGAGGCGCCTCATGTTTGCGACCAGCGCTATGCATGCATTTGTTCACCAATGGGCCTGCCAGATTGTTAATAATCCTCGAATTCGCACAGGTCTAGGTTTAACTGATGGTGAGGGTGTTGAATGTCTCTGGTCACGTATGCGGAAGCTTATTGCAGTGACAAGGGCATGTGGTGTAAGTGTCTCTTATGTATTTGATGCTTTCTAGCTGCTAAATCTTTTCAGAGATCCCGACGCCTGTATATTGTTGATCGGCAGGTCAACTCAATTGGTTCAGAACTACGTGATGACCTTGGTCCATGGATTCGTCGCCGACTCACTAAGGGTGTAAATGATCAAGGTCTGAAGGCGTGTCAGATTCTAGCATCCTGTGGAGTTGAGGTAGCGGTCCTGCGTTCTGAATGGGAGTTACAGCAGACTTCTGAGTTGTCAATAAGGGCTCGTAAGTTATGCTCAGCCTCTATTTCTGCTGCTTTTCTCTAACCAGTACTAGAGGCACCAGTTCGCCTCAAGAAAGAACTTGATACTATTTTAGCCCTTCAAGGTGATCTAGAAAC
The DNA here is from genome assembly GCA_027475525.1 of Macrolepiota albuminosa. Classification (NCBI taxonomy): domain Eukaryota; kingdom Fungi; phylum Basidiomycota; class Agaricomycetes; order Agaricales; family Agaricaceae; genus Macrolepiota; species Macrolepiota albuminosa. The sequence continues at coordinate 15,029 of JAMWFC010000124.1, forward strand.
ATGCGAGAAGACTCTACAAATAACTCGTTCAACACTTGCAAAAACGCTACCATCTGCAGATTCTCTACGAATCTTGAACATCCTTCAAGAACAGCATGAGCGTGTCAAAGACAACATCGAAGAATTGTATTCAAGCCTCAGTATCCAGGACACATATCCTGAACTGCGTGGAGTCGATCTTGAGTTTGTCAAGCACCTCTTGATTGCTCGTGATCTCAAGATCAACATTCGAAAGCGTGCAGTTGGTAGCTTTTTTGAGTGGGAGCGTCTCGATCGGGCTTCAGGAGGTCGTGATCAAGCATTAGGTGCATCTTTATTTCTTTCTTCTATCCACCTGCTTATAGCAATGCAGGTACTAAACTCCATCAAGCTACTCGTTCTGCAATAAAGAGACGAGCTCCAGCACTTATGGCAGGATTATGTAAGTATAACGATATATGTGCAACACTCGCATCCATGAATAAATCAGAGTGGGCCATCCCTCTTCCAGAGGCTTTACCAACAGAATTGAGACCACTACGTGATGCCTCCAACCTGATGGAGGATGTGTGGATAAGCAATCCCATGGAAGAGGTCCCTCGCTGGCTTAGTGATAGCAATGTACGCCAAGGTATTCGAGCACTGTTGAAGGTTGATCGGTGTGCGGAGGAGCATCGGCGACTACAATTAGAAGCTGCCAATCTTTTTCGATGGTTCAGTCGTGAGCTGACAGCTGTGGAGCTTGCTTTGCGTCAACCTTCAAGTACGTTCTTTATTCTTGCTGTCACACAATAATTCATGATACTAAACAGATCAAAATCTTACTGTACCTCTGCAACAGCGACGTTCTCACCTTCTCCACCTCTGCTCACTGTGGCCCACTCCTTTTACTCCTCAATCAATTTTCGATGCTCTTGTCACTAGTGCTATGGCAGCTGCACAATTGCTTGCACAATCTGATTACAACCTGCACAATTCATCAGTACTAGAACCAGTGCCTCAACTAGTAACCTTACAAGAGCAAGAGGAGTGCATTGATGATGAAGACAACCTCAACGATTATGATGGCTCCACGATGAGAAACACAGACGACATCTTGCTTGATGATTACCTATTGCAGACAGCGACTGAAAATGAGGTGATGGAGAATCCGGCTTCAGACATCAATGTTACTTTGATATGGCAGCTGCCAGTATGTGGTATTTTATGCACTTTAATTGTTTACTGACTTGCTCATAGGTACAGCTAAATCTCCATGAAGATCTTCTTAGAGAACTTTCTTTTTCAACCTTCGACAACTTTGCTCCCATTTCAATAGCACGATATTTTTCCTATCGGAATGGACGGTTTATTTTCAGCTCCCGGGAACTTGAAATGCTGTCTTCACCAACAACTCGGCTCAACGACATATGCATTAATGGAATAGCTGCTTTATTAAAGCTACAGTTTTCTGAATCGACCAGGACCACATGCCAATTTAGTCAACAATGCGCCATTTTTTCTACATTTGATCTTGTTATGATTCAACACAATGCAAGTGACAGTGAAATTTGGCGGCGAACACGCTACACTGAGTACTGGAAACACAACGTCTGGATACTACCAATACATCGCCCAACTACTGAACATTGGGTCATGTGTACTATTCTTCCACATGTTGGTGAGATCCATCTCTTCGATAGTTTTGCACAACGAGAACCATGGGCTACTGAAATTAAGGTATGTATACTGGATTAGGTTCAGTATTTCAAATGTTAACACATGAATAGGATATCATGCGATTCATAGCTCGTTTAATCTTTTTGGCCAATATTAATGGCCATTCACTACATGTGATCACTTCTAGTTGGATTGCTCGACCTACTATTATAGATTCACGACAAACAAATGGAGTTGACTGTGGAATATGGGTTATTTCAAATATCGCCGCCATTCTTTTGGGTTTTACAGTTACCAATGTCAATGAGCTTAGAATACCTCTCATTCGGAGCTCCCTTCTACAAATCCTTACTGCATTGCCGGTTGTTTCATAAGTTAGCAATATATCTATAGTTCTTATATCCTGCCTGAGTGCAACTGAAAAGTATGATATCACAAGTATCTCCGTACATGTTAAGCTAATAAATTTTGATACATGAACTCTTTTGCGTTGTGAAGCGTAGGGAAATCTTCTCCCTCCAGAGTCGTATACATCCCTAAATCTTCCAAAGACTTCAGCACCACAGAAACGCTCTTAAATACATCGTTAGCCTGTTTCCACTCTACTCCAGCTCCAGCCAACTGTAGGATTTCCTGCTGATACGTACAAATCCATTTTTCTAGCTTGGTAACACTGACAATGGCATTGAAGATGGGATCTGCATCATGGCTTTTGACATAGGCAGCGTACAATGATTCAACGTAGTTGAACGGAGAATCACGAACTATGGCTGTTAGCTTCCTTGCCACTCTCTCGGCCCTGGCAGACCAATATAAAACATGATGAGGGTTATCTCTAGATCTTTGTGTTAGATAATGTATGGGTGTGCAATATAGCAGACATACCGTGATGAAGCTTGCTCATTTCAGGATGGCTGAGAGTTAGACAAACATTTGACTTGGTGTAGCTTCCTCGGTTTTATTTTAGGCCTGGGCAAAGTATGAGTATGATGAAGTAGTTCTGCTCAAAGTACATACCTTTCTGCTCTAATCAACACATAACTTTGCTTGCGTCGAGCACTGATAACAGCTTTGTTCCTAGTTCCAATTAAGTTAACGTACTTTTTAGCAAAGAATAATATCCATAGATTTACTTGTGATAGCTTCGTTTGCTTTTAGCATTGGCAGCAAGCCTGCGCTCTTCTGGTGTGTTGTAAAGACGGCGGCGTCCCATGGGATGAGGAACAAATTAAAGTTGACTGTCCGAGATTAAGTTCAAGCGTAAAGCATTCGCTTCAAGTTGTCTTACCTTTTCAACTTTGTCTTATCTTTTTTTTCTAGGCCATATTTCATGATTCAAACTGGATATATGGTTTCTTCAAACACTTAACAGCCCTCGCTATACAATTTTGGCTAATCTTGTAGACTGTAGCGTATGCAGAGAGTGTCAAATGGATAGGTATCTCCTCGACAACCTTATTCCCAAGATATCCTAGCCTTGGTTTCTGCAGGATCCATACTTGATCTCCTTCAGCTCCATACACAGGCAAGTCTTACCGTCCTTTCTCCCATTCCTCTGCTCAGCTCTCTCCAGCCTCCAGAATAACACCATTCTCCATTGCCTCCTCCAACGAGCTCCTTTTCATTCCATACCATCATTGTCCTCGTCCTCTCAGCTATACGCAATATCGGGTGCATGTCTCACTCTTATCCATACCTACAAAAACACCCTCATCACCATCAAGCGGGTCAACAAGCGGAACCCATCACCGCTTTCCAACTCTCAAAACTACGCTGATCTGCTGCTGACATTGTTTTCTGAGATATTTACCCTCCAAGACCGCATAGCCTCCACAACCCTTCTCACCATCGCTTCTGTGATCACTAAATTTTTGTCCTCATTTCTCGACTGGTTTGCTTTGTTTCTTTTCCTATTTACAATGTCCTCACTATCATTCAACAGCCTACTTCCGCACCTCCTTGAGGCTCAGCTTTCCCCCGCTTTTATTCTCTCAATCACGAGGACAGCAAAGCGCACTCTCTTTCCTAACGGTTACCCTGCACCTCCTCCCATTGAGCCCACACTAGAAGAACAGGCTGAATTCCACGCACGTCTTGTCGGTTGGCGATCTCGTGGTGCCCTAGGTGTGTTACGGCTACCTTGCTCTCAAATCCATCGCTGATGGCGTGGCGTAGCAACACGTCTCCTTCCCCTCCTTCTCGGTCCAGATCCGTCGAGCACACTCGAGGCAGCGCTTGATCCACTAGGTAGTACCCCGTGCAACGTATATCTTTTACTGCTCCTCCTCGATCTCTATATCTTGGAGCTTTTCCCAGAGCTCGCATTGTCTGTGAACAATGAAGGTGGTATGATAGGACATGATGATTATGGTGGCAGGACGTCGGTGGGAAAAGAAGGCGATAGTGTGACTGGAAGTGAGTTTGAATGTTGATAGAATACATACCTTTACGACATTGATAATGAGTTTACGGGCCTTGTTATGACCATGTAAAAGTGGATAGATTTAGGAGAAGCATCCGTTGAATAAGTAACTGTACAAGATTCTAATAAAGTACATATAGTTGACAAAAGGTAAGCTGTTAGAGTCATTTCACATCTCAAGAATCAGAATCACGCCAGGGCTATTCGCATTGCAGCGCCTAGTCCTGTGCGAACAACTTTTATAATCTCTGGCTACAGAGAAAGATCGATTGCCAGGACCAGATGCCGTGTCGAAAAAGAGCACCATACGAGGAGAAAAAGCTGGTTGACGAGGCGATGGCGGCGCTCTTCAGGATCCTGGTCGACACCTTTGAGCGCATGCGGTTCAACGACAGATGGTGGCGCCTACATCATCATGTCAACAGCAATCTGAGCATTTGTGATAGAATACGCACAGCCGTGGGGTTGTCCATCGACGCTTGAGCAGGTGGATGGAGGGGCGTGGCAGTGGGACTCTCAGCAATGACAGGTGGTGTCTAGTAGGATCAATCAAGTCAGACAAGCCACAGAAAAGGTGCAGAGCAGACATACGATGGCCCGACGGCTCGTAGATGATTGTAGAGACCTGTAAAATTCCTCAGATGATTTTTTCTGACATGGGTGTCATCATGAGAGGACGTGTAAAAGGTAGGACAAAAGAAGACGCACCTGGTGAGAAATGTAGCCACAATGTACGGGGAGGATGCACATATAAGGGTGGAAACGTTGTCCGGTGCGAGACTGATATGGCAGGAGGCAAGATGAGTTGACCCAGTAATCTGCTGCAGTGGCGGTCTCATAATCAAACAGAAAGTATGTGAGAACTGTTGCTAGAAAAATGCATGTGAGTCAAGGTTTGGGTCAAAGAAGATAGACTACAGCTGCATGACTGAAGTCAACGCCAAGGTCGGCATGACTGCCACGAATGCAGCCCAGTCATAGAATGATAAAAGAGTATTTGTCAAAGAAAATAGACTATGACTGCATTACTGACGTCGACGCCAGGGTCGGCACGACTGCCACAAAATGCAGCCCAGTCATAGAATGATAAGATAGTGTTTGTCAAAGAAAATGGACTATGACTACACAACTAACGTCGACGCCAGGGTCGGCACGACTGCCACGAAATGCAGCCCGGTCATAGGATGATGAAAGGGTGTGTAGGCAGCTGCAAGCTTACTGTAAAATATTGAACTCAGTGCAACGGAAACTTCTTGAAGCGACAAGTTCGATAAAACTATGGTGAGAGATGAGGAGCTCATCAATTTTCGTAGGGTAAATGTCTCACGTTTGGCAGAGTAGAGTAGTGAGAGGAAAAAGAATAACTAGATAGGTGATTGAACTATACTCTGCAAAAGTGACTCAGCTGTTGAAGAAGTGAGGTAAGAGAGCGACTATGCACTCACCTGTGCAGCAGTGACATGAACAAAGAAGACAAGAGCAGCACGAATGGGACAAGTGAAACCCTCGGCTCTACTGTTCTCAAAATGGCATCAGCCAAGCTCTGTGCCGGGAACAGCTTTGAGTTTGTGGAGGTGTGACCTGCGGGAAGTGCCAAATGAATGGGTGTAGACTATTCCAAAAAGGCTCCTTACCTCCAGAACCTGCCTTTATGCCGAACTACCTGACAACCTTTAACCACCATGTGCAATTTGGCGATATATACCAGAGGCTGATCCCCATACAGGCATCTTGTACTTGGTCCCACTATACTCGTAGCACTACAAATCAAGGAGATTTAATTTCTCAGAACTGGACTCGGGCGACAAAGTATGATGAAGGTGTGATTGTGACACTTGTGACATAGGACTCTAGAAAGATCTGGACTATATTACTAAGTGACATAATTAAGTTCTCTCTTTCTCGGTGACATTTCTCCCTCTCTGGCTTTTCAGCATGCTGCTTTACTGTTTTTTTTTCCCAAGTTTTATGCAGTGTGATCTTGAAATAATACATCTGTATAGCTACAAATATCAATGCTGCACAATGCAGTTGATTCATCAAGCCAGTTCGGAAGTCTTTGGTGCATTGATTCTGCTTCTCCGTCAAATTGGCTGTTACCTCTCCCGTCATCCGCTGATGCTACCATCACTTCTGACCAGAATCTGACTCCTCGATTTTCTGGTAAACAGTTATGCTGTATGTCGATCATTCAACTCCTACTTATCTATTTTTCTAACAAATATGCCACTCTATTGTGCACAGGGACTGCTCAAGAGTTTTTTCAGTCCAACTCCTACTTATCTATTTTTCTAACAAATATGCCACTCTATTGTGCACAGGGACTGCTCAAGAGTTTTTTCAGTCTTTTTATTGTGCGTAATGCAATGTGTCAACTACTTTCATATCTGGATTCTTCTCATTCAGGAACAGTGCGACTCCTTTTAAGAACATCAAAAGAGAAATGCCGTCGCAACGTTTATACTTGCGGGCCAACCTTCCAGAATTCTCATTCCAATTGTTACTCCTCGCCTTGACTACTGTGATTCAACAAGATTATATTCAGCCTCACCAGGTATGTTTTCTGTAAATATTCCATCGTTTGAGCATCTTCTGATTTTATTCTAGATGCAGCTACCTCTCGCTTCAGATTCTCCTACCAATAACACCATTGTTTATGACAATGCTGAGTGTGGAGATGGAGATGGCAACATTTTTATGCAAGAAACCCCTTCCTACGAAGTGTCTCCTCCCACAAACACTACTGGGTACTCTTTTGGTAGCCCGACCTTCTATGGTCCCATTCCAGTGTTTGAAAAGCATTTTGGCCAACCAGTTGGTAGCGGTCCTGAGCTACCGATGCCTAGCATGGGTGAACAAATTGGCGGTGGCCCCAATGTACCTCGCTACACTTTTCGACGCAAGATTCCTCTTACACCTAAAGCTCAAAATTGTCAAGAAGCCCTAAAAGCTGCTCAAAATCGAATTGAAACTATTCCACTCTCTCCCTCTCCCTCATCTTCCACCAATCATTTTCTTGAAGGCCTTGATGCGGAGACCATTGCTAGCTTAGCTCATGACCACACCTCAGATTTCGATTCCAGCTCTGACCTCTCCCACGCTGCAATTGAGGGCAATGAAGTTCAGCCTCGTGTACTGCTTGAAGACTTCATCAAAGTTGCTAGTTCTAAACCGCTGATACATTCGCCTGGACCTCCAGCTGCAGATGCAGCTACTGCTGTTTTAAGCACTGCCAGCACTGCTACTCTGAGCACTGCAGCTGCCACAAACACTGTCACCCATACCGCTCCAAGTGCTGCCGCTGATATTGCTCCAGGCACTGTTGTCGGTACTGCTCCAAGTACCACCGATGGAGCTACTTTAAGCTCTGATTTCTCCCATGCTGTGGTCGAGAGCAATAGAGACAGTTCTGTGGCTGCATTGAACACCGTCATTCATACCACTCTAACTACACCATCTTCAAAATCCTCTTCGACGAGAACGCCCTCCTCAGGTGGCCGTCTTACATCTACAAAGTTCAAATATTGCACCCACAACTTTGATCGCATTCGTAATATTTTTGCTGAAACAGCTGATTTTGTCGACCGGCCTATTGAGGTAGTCCAAGGCTGGTTTTTCTCTGGACTTAAAGGAACCCGGTCTACAAGCACATGGAACATGTATCAGACATATTTTGCCAACAATCGTGAGACAGAACTCGAGCGCTGCAATCTTGAAGATGGGACAGGTTTGTATTCCTCTGCTTTTGTGCTTTGCTCGTCTAACTCTGTCATAGATGCACAGTGTTGGCCGAGCTTCCAAGCAGAATATGGAGATAAAGTTGAGACCATTTTACGAGCAGCCATCGACCTTGACCGCAAGCTGTCAGAGAAAACTTGTCAGCAGCGCTCTCGCTCATTCAGTAAATTTTGTGGGAAGGTTGAAAAGCTTGTAAGTGTATTTACTTAAATCCGATTCCGCATTGCTATCAATCACTAACAATGCTCATCCCCAGATTGAGGAAGGTGCAACAAATCGCTTCCAGACATTTAGCGTCATTGTTGGTGATTGCGTAAATGAAGATAAAAGTCTGGGCTTGACATATACCTCTCCTGGACTAGAAAATGTAAGCACTAATTTATTTACGATGCCAATGCTCAATATTCATGGCTTCAAAGTTCCTCAACAACCGCCTCAGGCTCAGTGAAGATACAATGGTCAGTTTAGCAAAGGTCGAGGCCTAGTAAGTCAATAATATCAGCATGCCTATATCTATTCTGATTATTCTCTACTACTCAGCCATGTCGTTTCGCAAAGGATTACAGAACAGATTGACACTGAACAACTCGTGAACGAAGTCAACAATGCCCTTGCTGCAGCAGAAGCGGTTATAAAACCTGTCAGCCCACTACTGGAGGAGAATGGCGATGACAACGATATAGTTATGGAAGATGAGACTAACCCTATTTCTGGTTGCAAAGAGCGTATTATTGCCCTATTGAGTAAGTTTTGCTATCGAAATTATTGAACATGTAATAACACGCAAAGCAGAGTCAGCTACGATGGCTGCCGGTCAAATATGGGAGAAGGACAGATTACCCTGGGGAACTCTGACGAAGTATCTCATTGGCATTGCCCATGTGATCACAGGATGGCCAGCTAGCTGCCCGTTTCCTCATGAAACCATCAAGCCGAAGCGGTCGAAAAAAAATTCCAAAGAGGGGAATAGCCAAGGCATCAAGGATCTTGGCGCAAAACATAGCCGAGTTCTTCTGGTGGCACTTCAGGGAGACCAAATCAAAATCGTCAAGACTGATGCTGAGAGAATTACGAAAAATCTTGTGCCTGTCATTGCTACTGCTGCCCCTACCTATGACAACCCACCTTCATGCCATGCTCGGTCTCTCTTTGCCAATGGCCAGGTGGTTGTCGGACAAACCAGGCTCAAAAGCACTGCCGCAACCCGTGTTAAACGCAAGAAGAGAGCATCAGAGGTCATCGTTCTCGATTCCGACACTCCTCAAAAACCTTCCGCTACCACTTTGAAGCATGCCACCGTGGAGCTAGGTTCTGACACGGACCTCTCAACGACTTATGTTGCCAAGAAAAAGCAACTATCTATGAAGCAGGTCATTCCAGTCAGGAGCAGCGAGTCCAACGGCGAGAAGAATGCTAAGCAGCACAGGCCCTTTCTTGCTGACGCAGAGGCCAAGAAAAAGCAGCTGCCTACGAAGGTTGTCATTCCCGTTGGGAGCAGTGATTCTGATGATGAAAGCAGCAAGAAGAATGCCAAACGGTGTCGGCTCTCACTGCCTGACGCAGATTGTGACAAAAATTCTAGCGATGACTATGTTGATAGTGGTGATGATGATGGGTCAGAGAAGGAGCTGCAAACATCGCCACGTCGCACCCGCCGTGCTTTGGGCAAGGCAAAGGAGCTCCCAAAGGCCAGCGCGTTTGGAGCAATTGCCCCTCCGCCTACAGTTCCTATACCAAACAGCAGTGCCACTTTGAATTCAACCGTTTCAGATGCAGATAAGGCTGCTGCCACTACTCCAGCCCCGACAGCTGCCACACTGGCTAGCCATCCTCGACCTCAGCTTCGACCTCAACCTCGACCTCAACCTCAACCTCAACCTCAACCTCGACCCCAATCTCTGACGCATAAGCTTGTAGCACCAGCAGAAGTAGCTGTGTCATCTACTGAGCTCAATACATCTGCAGTACCACCACCCGCTTCTGAAAATACTCCTTTTCATGTAGCCGACACCCCTGAGGCACCTAAACTGGCATCCGAAGGTGGTCCACATGCTGCTACCAACATCTATGAGGTCGACGGTCTTCAGAAAGGTCCGGGTGTTCCTGGCAACAAAGATGTTTCCTCCAACGACAAAGATATGCATACCCCTGGCGACAAAAATATGTCTATTCCCGGTAACCAAGATACATGTGCTTCTGCTGGCAAAGATATGTGTACTCCCGGCGATGAGGACAGGCCTGCTGACAAGGCCATGACTGTTAGCAGGGACACGGTGGTTGATAACCAGGGGTATACAGATTATGCCAATGACATGTACAACACGGAGATTTACGACGATTACTCTCCAGCCCCAGTTGACTATATGGAGTACGACACGGAATACCACCATCTTCGTCATAGCCCCACGTATGGGTATTCTGAGCCTTCCCCACATGTATCGCACGCTGGCCGCCCACTTCCACGACATCATCGTCACAATGCGCACCCATACCCTCGCCGTGGTGCTGGTGGCGTCAATGCCACTAGATATCCACCTTCTACCTATGGTGCTCAGTATCCTCCACCCCCCACTATGCGCCCAATGCGCTACCAGCCACACTACCAGCCATTCCGCCCCCCCTCACATGCTCCCAACACCAGTGGTTCCTCGCATGCCCCAAACTTCAGTGGTCCCTCGCGTGCCCCAAATGTTGGTGGTCCCTTGCATGCTCCGATCACTGGTGGTCCTTCGCGTGCTCCGAACGTTGCCGCCCGCCGTTTGCGTGCTCCAAATACTGCAAATGCTGCAGGTCCCCAACGTGCGCCAGGCCAGTCCAATGCCTGGCGTGGACCGCCCTCTGCCCCTGAATTCGAAGGTCAGCACTGGGGTATGCAGGAACAGAAGTTCAACGAGCATGAGCAGAGGTATGACGAAGATGAGCACGAGCAGAGGTATGATGAGCAGCCTGCTTTCATGAGTTAAACTCGAGTTCTTGTAGAAATGACCTAGCAGAATCTAATGTGTCACTACCATTCAATTATACATCTTTCTTGCATTCTTTTTTGTCTCCAAGAACATGAGAAACTCTCCAATAATAGGAAAAAGACCGACGACCAGACTGCACCTCTCAACCTCTCTCTCAACCTCACCTCTCAACCTCTTCTGGCAACCGGAGTGACCTCCTCTACTGGACTGGACTAAAGACCGGACCCGATTGAATCGCCAGTTAAAGTAGGTTCGGTCAGGAGTCTTAGGCCCATTACTATTGTCACAACTAACTCCCCTAAAGTGCCATCAAGAAGCACTTACCGTCCTGCCAGGGGTGCGTCTTGGACGATGGCTTATGTAAGCCCACAATCAATGGTCGAATTTGCGTTCCTGAACTCAAGAAAGAAATGGTATGCCAGTGTAGAACAAGGTACATACAGTCATAGAAAACAACTCATGACGATTTCTTTTCCACTTATCCATGTCTTATATTGAGAAACATCGCCCTCTCATCTCACATCGTGTCAGATTTAGATCAGCTCCGTATCCTCCGCGAGCCTTGATCACCCATCGAATCATCTTTGAGGAGCAGCTCCAAACTTCAACTAGGCGCAACATGTTGGATGAGGAAAACCAGTCAAGCCTTGGGCCTCGAGCTCACGAGCGTGTACCGGGAGGACAAACAGGGATACAAGTGCACAGTGATGGTGCCAGTGAACACCGTCAAAACACTCGAGCACAAATGACTCAGACACAGACACCTATAGTCACAATCAATGAACAAGAGATTCAGCAATCACGACGTGTTACCATCCAAGAATCTGACGAGAATCGTGTTGGACCAAGTGCTCCACTCAGACGATCAGGGACTATGCGACTTCGGTCCGCTCTACCCGAAATCCAACACTTATCAAGCAATCAGGAACCTTCCATTGTCAGAAAGCCTCAAGGAGAACCCGGTCGCCCTAATGCAGGGGGGCATAATGTTGAAGGAGAACTATCGAGGCTGGATTGGTCAAAGGCTCAGTACAATGCTTTATATGTGAGTTCGAGTTTGCACCCTGTTTTATCCTGCTCATACTCGTTACTTTGTCATTATCAGGATGCTGTGAAGGCACAGGCAAGTGAAAGACTCAATACGTCAAAATCTTTTCGCTATCAAAAGCAGGAGGTTGTTAGAGCTATCTGCGAATTGGTTAGAAACTCTCTTTTGATTTTTTTTTCATATTCATATCTCTATGCTATAGTTAACCAATGACTCTCGATGGCCATCACTTGAACACTATGAGGAGTGCTGGCCAGTGCGAAGCCTTCTCAAGATGATATTGAAGACTGGGACTGACGCGCACAAGCGTGCTCAGGCAAAACGTGTCATGCAAGTAGTGGCATCTCAGGGACACGGTGTTTCTATGTAGCATTCGTGTACATATGACTTCCTCACATCACGTCTGTTTACTCTGCAACAAGACAAATTGTATTTATGAAGCTCTTTCATATCATTATGACAAATACAAGTTCAAAGTATTGACAAGCAGGACAAGCCATACTCAATGCCAGCCATAAGCGCCTTAAAATCACTCGCCTGAAAATCCTGGCCAATCCCCTGCCCCTCCATTGTCGTATACATATACGTCCAAATCAGCGGTATCACACTGCGACTTATGCCCCCACCCTCATCGCTGATCTTGATCGTGATGTCCTCACACCCTTCAATGATGACAACTTTGATCGTGTGGTACGCCATGTCCTCCTCCAGCCCAAACCACTCCACTACTACCTGCAGCGATTTCTTCAACAGCTCAAAGTAGATGTGCGAGAGGTGCCTGTAGACTCAATGTTAAAACCCAAGACCTAACTAAAAACACACAAGTGAGTTCCATGTACTGTAAGGGGTAGGTATAAGTATAGTATGCGACATGAGTTATGTATGACTTACCCTCAGTCTCGTATACTTGACTGAGGGTATGTGTAATATCAGGAGTGGGTATATATATGTTTGTGAGGTCTGTTAAGGGTTGGAATGTAATTATTAAGGTAATGAAGTCGACCTTGGTCGTTTCGTCTCTGGCACTTACGGTGGTCACCTCTTCGGCATCCAACACTCAATTGTCACAATTAATTGGGAGTCAGGAACTAATTACTTCCTGCATTTTACAGATATACCAAATTACATGAATAGTTGACTATAAGTTCCGTACCTCCATCAGTAAATCCTCCAAATTAACCAGGTTTCTATCGACTTTCTCAATATCTCCTCTACAAGTTGGGCATGTCGCAAAGCGTCTAGATGCAATCCATCCATCCAGGCATTCTTGACAATAAAGATGGCCACAAGTCAAACTGAAGATGTATTAGTTTGTTATCACTGATATATCATGAATGTAGCTCTTACGTTGTTGTTGGTGTTTGAGCAATATCACGACAAATACAACAATAGGTGAAATTCTTCAAGACGGAGACCAGCTTGAATTTGGTGCTGAGACAAGGAGCAAATGACTTGATCAAGTGACATACAGACTGATAGATGCGAAACAAGTGGTCTCGCGACTCCTTCGCATGTGATAGGTCCTGCAAAAAGTGAGGAATAATAAAAGTTAAGAGGGATATGACGCACTTTTCTAAGCTCATCAATCTCTACAGACCTTGCCTCTCTCAGCTCCTCCAGCTGTCTCTGCACATCTACATGCGACTAAGAAAGAGATAGTGTAAGGAGAAAGTTTGCTAAAATCAATATAAAAAAGTTTACCACTTGTAATGTATGCAATGAGGCATCAATATTGTTTTTTTCCTCCAGTACTTTGGCTAAGGCATGCCGTAGAACATTTATCTGTAGATGAGTGATAAGTGGAAGAATCACAGCAATTATTGAACACAATTCTCACATCGTTACTATCAGAGTTTGGTGTCAAAGATGCAGATCCTGCTTGATGAGGCTGACCAAAGACAGCATTATATAGTTCTGCATGTTTAAATCGTCGATAAGGCTGGATACTTCCTGATTTAATGGCTTTCTTGGGGACCATGCTAGGAATTGTAACCGTGAATCAAATACAGATACTCAGGATTT
>JAMWFC010000124.1:28962-65731 GCA_027475525.1 Macrolepiota albuminosa
ACTTCCTGATTTAATGGCTTTCTTGGGGACCATGCTAGGAATTGTAACCGTGAATCAAATACAGATACTCAGGATTTGATACAGATACTACTGACCCAAAAACCTTGACTCCACACTGGAAGCTGGGAGTGAAAGATGGACGGAATTTAGAAGGTCAATTGACAAAGTACAAGGCGCTTAAACATAGTTGAAGGTGTCCTCCTGGGTGTCCTCAGGGTCAAATAGCAAAGTACAAGACAATACAAGGAAATAAGCATGTGACGATGTAAAAAGCCCATTTGGTTGATCCGAGTACGCAGGCAGATCTCTGACTTGGACAGGATCGGTCATTTTCTCAAATGTTTGTTCTCTTACAATGCTCAAAGAGATTAGGTGAGTACAATAACATTCACCATATCAGGCATTCATGATGCTGCCGTCTTCACCAGTTCACAATCCATGTATAAAAGGACAAGTGTCGACACGATGTGAGGTTACAATTTTGAACTGTGTACACAACACCTGGACTTGTACCTGCACTCTCAATGCCTCTCAATTTCTTATTTGGAGCCCCTTTCTCCAACTTCAATACTCCTCAGGATCCTGGTGACACTTCTGGATTGATTATCGACAATGGTAGTCCCCGACATACAGATTCTTCGACAGATTCCTCAAATAGCTCTTCCTCCAATAACACTGTACCAATCATTGAGGAGGTTGTGCTGCAGTCAGGAGCGTCATCTGTGATGGGTATCTCAGACCAGGCAAGTCTTCTGATTCTTTGCATTCACTGAAACTACATTGTGACATCTGCTGGCAGGGAGCGAACTACAATGGGCCAGCCAACGAGGCCATAGATATTACAGAGAATAAGAAACTTGGCATTAGTACCCTTTAGTGGTTTGGTAAGAGATGACGTTCCATGTTCTATACTTCCTCTATAATTAATTCCAATCTTAGATGATTTTCAAAAGCGCCGCAGTGATACGACCAATGACCTTACCAATTTGAGAGAGGATGAAATCGCTGCTGATGGAGTAGGTGTCTGCTGTCACTGTATCTCAGTGTTTACTTAATAGACCATATACTATCAGAGCTACCGCCTTTGTACCAAGTTCCGAATTATTGCTGATCCCAGACTGGCTATTCGTAATCGTCAAGTGAGCTTGTGTTTTGACATGTTATTCTTAATCTCACTACACAGTGTAGCTTTCAAATCAGCTCCGTGAAGAAAAGGCAAAAGTCAACTTACTGGCTGTTCAACTTCGCCAAGTGAGTCTATGTATGGTTTGATCAGCTGAAATTACAGTCTCTCACATATTTGCTGTAGTCTCAGAATGATCAAGTACGAGCTGCCTGGATGGAAGGAGGCATATTTGACAGCATAGTCGAGCAATCAGATTCTGGACTCAACTCTACACAGAATCTCACTACTCAACCTTCTGAGACCAGCTCCCATATTCTCTCAGTCGCTTCAGCTCAGCAAGATGACGCATTTCAGCAACTTCAAGATGTTTTACATGAGCAAGATTGTCTTCGACAGGAGCTAGAATGCTTTCAGCAAGACATCCATGAACAAGAGCAGCATTTCCAGGAAGAACATCAAGCTCTTTCTGAACAGTCAGCTATGCAAATCCAGGAGGCTTTAGAGAACAGAGATCGTAATCATTTGCAATCTCTGCAAGCTGAAGTTGATCGGTTGCAGGCTGTGCATCAGCAGAAAGTCTCGGAGTACACTCAGGCTAGGGAGGAGATGGAGCACAGATTAAGAGAACTGGAGACGATACAAATTCAGGCGAGTAAAATGTATATTCTTCTTTAGGATTGACATTAATGGTTATTTAAAATAGGAGCTTCGAGAACGTGAGGCAGAGTTTCAGCAGGAGTTGAACGAACGACTTTGTCAAGAACACCAGAAGTCTGTACAAACTATTGCTGAGGTCAATCAACGCTTGGAAGAACAAGATCGCAACCACCAGAAAGCTCGCCAGTCTGAAATTACTCGTTTGCAAGCCGAGCACAAGCAACAAATGGCTAAGGCCACTAGGGCTCATCAACAGATGGAAACCAGAATTCAAGAGTTGGAACGAGTTCAATCGCAGGTAAGCATGCCTTTTCTTCTATGTATCTTGATAATGACGGTCTTTGTATAGGAGTCAAGCTTGATTGAGCAGGCTCGCCTAGCTGAACAAGCAGCTGCTCGCTCTGATGAAGCATATGAAACTATCAGAAACATGGATATGCATAACAGGGAGGTCATTGTAGATCTCGAAGCTCAGCTCGCAGCTCGTAACGAAAGGCTGGAGGCAAGTTTAGATAATCTCATTATGTTCACCTGTTAACAATATACGCAGCAACTTCAAGCTCAAATTACTTTACACAGCTCGCATCCTGTTCCAGCCATGACTCAAGAATCTCCCCATGCTTCTCAAGACGAGTCTTCCTCTAACACCAACCCATGCACTAACTTTTCGGCACGCATGTGTGAAAAACTTCCTGCAGATCCTCAATTGGCTAGGACAAAGGCATGTTTAGTCCTTTACAGCTATACTTATCTCTTATTCTTTCTCGTAGGTCTTGAAGATAAACAAAGACAGGCAAACTGAGAGACACTCCTTTGACATTGCAAGCCCTGAAGAAACAGTTACTCCTCCTCTTCAAATTCCTCGCTTATATTCTTCCTCCAATCCTCAAACACCACGTCTACGTCTTTCTACTCCTAAGCCATCTACTTTGAGATTTACTCCCCAGTCATCCCCTCTTCGGCCATCATCTTCTATTCAACAAGCACCTCCTGTGTCTCTACTCTTATCCGCCTCCATGCCTTATGATACAACTCCAGGTTGCAGTTTAGCTGATCGAGATGATAGCCTTGTCGATCGAACAGGGACTCCTTCTCATCAAAGGGATGGTTCAAGCGCTTACAGAAGGAATGAACGCTCTCAATCTTCTTATGCTGCAAGTCCAATGCCTGCAAGTCCAACGCCTTCTAGAGAAGAACCTGGGAATCCACTTTCTTCCATTCTGGCCAATCTTGTCGGTTCTGTCAACTCACTTCAAGAGGAGATGGCTGAGACTCGCAGTGCTGTTGCAGCAATGAATAGCTCACCAAATGCTGCTACCGGATTTTATGTAGTTCCAGGATTGTCTCATCATTCTCCCTTCAAGGCACTTTTCACACCACGACAAAAAGATCAAGGGCGTACCGATATGATGGTAAGCTACACTGTCAACTTGACTTGAGTTGTGCTTATACCGCTATTAGAAAATTATTCGCGAGGCAATCAGGATCAAGCTAGATATCAAACATGACAAGGACATCAAGACGGTAACTCAAAATTGCCAACACATGGCAACACCTGAGGAGGTCGACAATTTTGACCAGGGAACAATTCCTGCTCCTTCACTAAGTCCTTTCCGTCCTTACTGGGATGACATCCATTGTCTCTGGAATGGTTCTTTAGCTGACCAAGTCATAGACGAGCTCTTGGCTGCTGGGCATGTGTTTGATGGCAGGTCAAGGAAAGACGTGAAAGACTACTTTTTTCAACGCCTATCAACACTCAGGAAAGAGCTCAAACGACAAACACCAGGGCTTAATGAAACATCGCAACAAGCAATGCAACGAGCCAATACACAACACATGATCACACTAGCAAGAAATCGTGTCCAGACGCACCAATCAACAGCAAGTAATTTACTTTTGCTAAACTATGGCCCATTTGACGGTTTCTTAAAACAGCTATTCCAATCTCGACAACAGATTTGTGCAGAGGGCCTCAATAAACCAGATCATGCTATCTGGGAGTCACTTCTCCGGCTTGTCATTGTACTTCAAACAGATGGTCATAGCTCAGATGAAACTGAAGATGAAGAGAGGGGTATCTATCATGTTCGGTCACGACCATGGTGCAGCTCACAAGTGACTGAGCTGCTGAAATACATTGACAGCTACAGAGAGACGACAAACAATTATGGCAATCGGCATGCTGGAAAGGCTTTTCGAACATGACTTCGCCTTGTTCAGCCCCCACTCACACAGGAACGACCTATCGCTGGACTCTCTCAGAACTGCTACGATGCCAATTTTCTTGATACACGACCTCAAAATCACCTTGATCACTTGGATGTTCAGGAAGTCATCTAGTTACCTGAATTCAAAGAGTACGTACTCTTCTTTGTAATCAAAGTCAGCTTATAATTGAAACTGCTTCTAGACAGCAGGTGCAGTCTGGATTACGTCTTATCAGGCCATTGGAGTCACGCCATTTATCATTGCACCATATATCTACTCCATCACGTCGTGTATCATCACGCCATTTATCTACTCCATCACATCATATATCGACTTCACGTCATTCATATTATAAGTAAGTCCTCTGTTTCTTTCTTGACTTTGAGCTCACAATTTTGTAGCAGTGATTCAGAAGAGTAGAGCTTCCCATTTGTCTCCACAAGTTACATAACAAGTACTGAGTTTGGTTGGATAGAGTGTGCGGTTCAGCGAGTTCAGCTCTGGTTTTATCAGTGATAAGTCTGAAGCCTGCAGACTTTGTAAGTTCATGTACAAGAAATATCAATAACAGGTTGTGCTTCAGTCTGCATATATATAAGTAGGAGAACACACCAATTTCTTGAAAAGAGTCTGAGAGCGCATTGTGATGGATGAGTGACTCAAATGAATCGGCGATCATACTCCTTGTTTGTTCTTGACTTCCTATATGTGTTGAGAGGCGTCAACGAATGCAGACCCACAGAACCCGTCACACCCGTTCGCTCAAGGCCAGGTAGGTGCTTGAACATGTGCTATCTTAAGCAATCTCATGAAGATACCACAGATACCGAACTCTCTACATCGCCTGCCACCCCTGTTAGTCAAATTGGGAAGCTGGCTATCACTCCTCCTCCAACTCCTCCATCTGCTCTTCTGCCTCTCCATACTCGTGCTCGTGCTCTTCTGCGCTCTACATGCAACAGTACCAATGCTCAAATTAGAAGACCTTGAGGTTAGACAAAAAACAAAGTCGGCTGGGCGATCTTAGAAGTCGAAGGGAAGAGATGCTGTCGAGATTCTTTTATCACATCATCATTCTAAATGGTCAGTCTCTATTCCTTGGAATTCCAGCAAAATTAATTGGTGTTGCCTTCAGCATCATAGTTCTTGATGAACTCGATCACATCACACCCACGACACAATCACTCACTTCTCTCTTCTCATTGCCTGATTCCACCCCATCTACTGTCCAACTCATCGGCATTGCCAACACACATACCCTCACTTCTTCCTCTGCATCTACATCCTCAGTCACAGCTGCCAGTAATGTCCGCACGCGCCACTTTGCTCCGTACACACCCAATCAACTGCAGCAAATTCTTCACTCTTGGCTACAACCTCTTTATGTTGATGTTGATGATGAAGGAAAGTCTGCTGTAGCGGCGAAAAAGTTCTTGCCGCCTCCTACGTTGATGCTCCTTACGAAGAAGATTGCGGCTATGACGGGTGATGTGAGGAGTGTCTTTGAGGTCTTGAGGGGTGCCATTGATTTGGCAGTTACCGCAACTGCGCCGTCCTCTCCGACTAAGGATGATAACCCTCTCAACACACAGGTCCCTTCTCTGACACCTGCGCACATTCCAGCGGCACTTAAGGCTTCCTCGCCATTGTTGAGAGGCGTCAACGAACACAATGCTGCAACTCTGTATCAGGCAAGTCAACTTGTAACAAATTTGAATCTGTACTCCCAGTTTGCGCAGACATTGGTGTCCTCTATTCTACTTCATCCTCATCCAACCGACAACGAGAACACAATGTCTACTTCATATTGAATTATACCCGTAATACTAGTCTGTGTTAGGTATCTACAATAAACTCTTTTCCTGACTGAGCACGGAGCATGGAATGCTAACTTCTATGTTGCACATCGCTTGAAGTATCTTTGTCTCAGGTGGGCATGTCATTCCAAACTTTGTTGCTACATATGTAAGTCAGTCCAAATCAATCGTGACGATCAACAATGTCCTTGTTCTTCACCGCTTCCCACATCCTTGTTCTCACCACCTCCCCCACATCACATCTTCATCTCGCTTTTTACTGAAGTTCAACCCGCCCTGCAATTGGAGACCAAGGAAGTTATCTTGAACCTAACGTACACCTCTCTCACTGGCATACCAAATCATCCAGTGTCGCAGACCATGTCCAACATGAATGATCAACTTTCCTGCACTCACCTCATGAGAAAGGTCAAACGCGATAGTTCGAAATCAACCTCACCTTGGTAATATGTCTTCCAAGATCAGTGGCTTGCCCTTGCAGGACCGCCGTCTCACAGAGTCAATCAACATCTCTATCAACCAGGCTGCTCTCACCAGCGAGTCACTCTCATCAACGAGGAGGAGGGTCACCGATGTTTCTCGTATGTCTTGCATTCTTTACCATTGTGTCTTGCTAATTAATACACGTGCACCACACTTGGGTTCATTGTGATGACCTGAAGTCTGGACTTGGCCAGCAAGCTGAAGCGTGCAATCAAAGACATGACAGGTATTGCCGTTGAGCTCCGCACACGGAACAAGACTGAACTCAGTGGACTGCAATGCAGCTTCTCATTCGCGATGACCCAGGGGACCACAACAACACTCTTTCATTTACTCGGTGGGTTTTCTGCTTTACTCATTGACTTGTTCTGAGATCCTTGAGCTCTCCATGCACGATGTCGACAACCTTATGTGTCAAGAGATCCCAACGCCGACCACTCCATTTACAGGTACCAAAAGTCCCGACATTCTTATTTCACCAGCTAAAATACGTTCTCACGCAATTGGGGAGAAAAGATGATGGATGAAGGAGCTGATGAGTTGCTGAAAGGCATGCAAATTGGCCTGTAAGTCTGCTCCTATCGTTTTATATCCCTCATCACCAACTGCGTTTGTGCATTTTGATTGGGAAAACTGACACTAAATTTTCTTCTGTATCCATGACAGGGACAGCAACGTCAACTATGAATCTTTCGTGCGCATGATCCTGAGCCAGTAGCCGCAATGGTACCCACGTTCTGCTGGAAGTCAGTAGCCACCAAAGACACCGATTACTCAGAGACTGTATCATGCTTCTTACATCACACATAGTATCTCATTCCCTTTCCGCCACATGTGCCTTGAGCAGAGTGCATACTTGTCTCAGACTATACAGGAGTATTTCCTCTGCATACCTACTCTTCTACGAATTACCTAACACTGACACACGTTACTGCTGACACAATTAACATGTCATACTTATCAGTCTGTCTGCAAGCCATGCAACCGGTGTATGTACGTGAAATAGCAATACTGTCAAAATAACTTTCATAGTGCGTGTTAAATGAGCCTCAAAGCAATTGTTTGCGTTACAACTTATTGACGTTGATCGTCTCTCTGATTGTGTTGCTGCCGAGTCGCTGGCGACTCTCAAATTGACTCCTTCAAGGGCTCCCTGATCGAGTCGATTCCTGTTTCCATGACAATTTAACTCTGAAAATTGAAATTTATTTCTTTCCAACATATTTCTATTGGATATGTGTTATGATTTTCACGTCATATTTCACAAAGAAAAACAATGAAAGTATCCAAGGGAAACATTTGAGGAAAGAGGTTGAATCTTTTGAAGCCTATTTCTATGGGAAATATGATATTTATATTTTTGAGAAACATGGGAAGAACAATTACAAGTATTTCCAGTCTGCTTACACTGGGAAAAGGATAGTAAAAAGGTGTTATTCTACAACAGAAATCAGTCAGGAAATAGGTGAACATTTTCTCAACTTTTACACTGAGAGAATGCTTACATATTTCTAAAGGAAACATGTCATGGAAGTTGCATAACATGTTTCTTTTTTACTTTTTCCAAAGGAAACAGCTTCCGCTGCCAGCAGTGCAAGTACCTAGACAATACGCGTAAGTGTGATTATCCTCAGAGACGTATAAACAAGACTATATTTTATGTACCTAGACAATACGCGTAAGTGTGATTATCTAGGTAGTTCTAGTTAGTTCGTGTCTTTATATGAATATATCTATGTGACGTACCCTCAGAGACGTATAAACGAGACTGAGGGTACTGTAGTTACTAGCTGGAATATATATGATACTTTCGGACAAAGCTGCCATGGCCAGGGTGCACACGGTACACTCTTGCGATATCACGTAGTGGCAAGTGCCCCGTCACATCATCACATCATCGCCATTCTAACACCCTCAGTCTTTTATACACGACTGAGGGTGAGTCGTCACCTACATATTTGCTATGCGTGTCCTGACGATGTACACATAGAATTAAACTAACACATCGTCAGGTACTAAAATACAGTCTTTTATACACGACTGAGGAATTAAACTAACACATCGTCAGGTTAAATAGGACTTAGGTTCTAACAGTCTGGAATTTAGAAGGATGGATATATACCACTTGGACCTTGATATAATTTATTTTCTTACGATTTGACAGCTAATTAGTGAGAAACTAGAAAAAATTCTTTCAGACGGACGTAAGAAATTGACCATTAGGGAGTCTCTTGTTCACAGTATGAAATCAACTCCTTAAAAGCCTCCAAATAAGCGAGCATGATCTTGCGATTCGCCGAGGGAATCATACCTTCTATAGACGCGGAATTTCCATCCAGTGGCAGACAAGATCGTTGAACACGTGTAATTTTAGGCAGCTTCTACGCACTCTCCACCCACTCCACCAGCCCGGCTGTTATCTCGATCTTGCGAAAGATGGGGGTTGTGCCTTTCATGACGAGACCCAAGCAGAGTTTTTTATCGAAAGGAAAGAGGTGAGCGCGGCGGCAATCACGATTGCAACACTGGAAGGCCCCGATAGCTTGGGCAAACAGCTGTGCCTCGGAAGATCACTCGAAGCCAGGCTCAGGTAAAGGTGCTGCCTTGATGATCAGAAGGACTGTGTCTCCGTTGTGTGTTTCTGTGCAGGGTAAAAGGAGACATGCATCAGCGGTAGTGTGAACAGTGTGACCGCACATGAAAAGGGTAGGTCGTGATCCATGCGAAATACACGCCGATAGTTCTCTTCATATGCGGGATGCGATTTGGATGGCTTGGGCTTAGTGAAGTCGAGAATATAAAGGACGTGAATGGCAAAAATCTATGATGACTAATGTCTGTTTGATGCCTTGTCCCATGGCAGCTTCAAGGGGTCACAGGCGGCAGGGAGCTCGCGGGTGAGGTCAGCGTGGTTCTCCTGGAGCTCGGCGACCTTGGCGTGCTCAGCGGCCATGTCCTTGGCCAGACGTGTTGCATCGGCTGCTCAGATGTACTCAATCAAGGTGAGCCGTGTATTGAGCTGCGTGAAGAACCACTGGTTGCCTCCCGAACAGCCTGACACAGACCGGGTGTACTGGTGTGGGGCAGAAGGACGGAGGGGCGCTCGTGCCTCTTGTTATGGATGGTTTGGTCAGAGAATGTGCATTTGGTTTTGTGAGCGGCTTAGGCAGAGCTGGCTGGGACTTGGAGTGGTTTGCAAGGGCTGGAGAGTTCGAACCGGACAGACGTTGCCAAATGCGGACAGCTTTCTGGGTTCATCCATCTCCAGTGCGCGTTTTTTCTATAGGACAATAAAAGGGTTAGCGAGAGCATGACGAGAAGAGAATAAAATTGTAATGATTACCTTCTACATTCATCGGAACCTGCTGCTCACGAATAAACGAGGACCGTAAGAGGATGAAGGCGCGTTGAGTAGGCGGGGGATGCATGAGATCACAGATAAGATTACAGATTTGATTTTTTTAAAAAAAGCAGTAGATTACAAATAAGAACGTCGTGACTTTGGCTGCACATTCCTGCATCTTGCATTTCCAATGGAGCGTGATAAGAAGATCCATGGATCCCACATCCGTTGTTACTCAGTATTTGTATCCCCACTCGTTTCTCAGCTCTTGCTAGTGAGGTATCCATGAGGACGAACCGATTAGCGACACAAAAAAGGGACTCACGGTATCGATCAGTAGATCTATACACGGCCCTACGGGGAGTTCCATTGCTGGAGTTGACGCAACAATTTTATCGTGATAACCAAAAGATACGATTAGATCTTGCAGCCTCGACCTTGGCTGTAAATAAGTATATATTTTTTCATTTCAAGGATTAGTTAGCGTGGGGAGACTGAAGACCCCTAACCTCTCCGCTGCCCTATGGAAGGTTCGACTCCTTCCGAGGACATTTCAATGCACAGGCAGTTTTATTTTCCGCTGACTGACTAGGTCATCGAGGCGAGTTTTTTTTTTATACATCTTTTCCATTATTTTTATCTAAAATCTAACGCGTTGTAGGTAAATAGACCCATCGATGCAGTCAAAGCCCACCTTGCCCTGCTCTCGCACCATCTCGGACAATGACGAAGAGGTGATTCTTTTCATCTCCTGCTTTGTTGTCCTTTTTTGTCTTTCTTGTCATATTCATTTCTACTTACACTCGTTCTAGGTATATTATGCCGCCGCTGCCTGCATGGGACGTTGCCCTGCCTTCCACTCTTGTCGTGGTCAGAACTAGCAGTCCGTGACATCCATATCAACTCCTTCGCCATCGAAATCACGTTGCACAACTGGCTCCAAACGCAGTAGGAGCCCCCGAGTCAATCTCTGTCGAAAACGCTGAGGAACCTCCCTTCATATGAAACATGCTGCCCTTCTACTGGCTTGCTCAGGTATCGTTACTCATGGTCCAGGAGGCCAATCATCGGATGAAAAAGCGGAGGAGAGATTCAGGCATGCGAAGAAGTGGCTGGATCATATTCGGGCCTTTTTAAGAAGCCAGAATGGTAAGCAGCGTTACCTTTGGGACGAGCTCTTGAAGTTACGGGTAGACATGATGTGCAGAGTAGGAACGAACATCCGAATGGGCTACTTTATTTTTTCTTCAGAAGCGGAAGATAATTTTTTGAGGTCCTTTCTACGCAGAGCGGCTCAGGAATCATCAATTTTAACATAATTGCGTCAGGTTAAAATAAATAACACCGATATATAAAAAAGTGCAAAAAAATCGATCTTGTGTTGTCATGGGTGATTGAATTTCGTAACAAGATATGTATAGACAGTGATTTAGAGACCGGCTTCGCTAAGTCAATTGGGTAAGAATGGGTTGAAGAAAACCCACACCATTGAAACAATGCAATCAAACCAGCGTCCAACAAGGGTCGCGTCATCAGCGCCAATAGTTTCATCTCGGCGACCAGCCAATTCCATAGCTGGTTCGGTGATAGGTTGAACTGTGACAACGGAAGCTCGGTTGGATAACGCGGTATCGTGTTCTTCTCCACGACCAGTTTGTCCACTATCACCCTCAATTCCAGCATTTAAAACCTCACGGATGACCACACTTAAGTTTCGAACACTATCAACATTCGCATGCTGTGGATCAACAGGCTAAAAAGACGTGTTAAGTAAAATATTCATGAACCAAAGACATTTACCTCGTCGCGCAACTGTTGAGGATGGAAGTGGTGTACGCGCAGTTGAACAAGTTCTATGGAACGCACCGGCCCATTGGAAATAGACCGAGCTTGCGTAGAGATGCCAGAAATGTCCTGCATGAGAGCTGGAGTAAAGGTTGTTGGCGCTTGCGGGTGATTACTGCAATAAGGATATCAATGGTAGAAATACGAATCGCACTCTTCCAGATTATAAAGCTCTGCCACGCAAAGAACCATCAACTTTGTCACTAAGCCTGGACCTAGAATGCTTCGAGTCGAGTGACTGAATATTTGCGTGACATTATGTATTTGGTGGAGAAGACTCGATTTCAGCCACACGGCAAATTACAATTGTATCCGCTGTCGAGGATCGAATATACACAATCTATTATTGTTGACAGGATTTTCGCTAAAATGCCCTCGCGGTTGTATCAAGCAACATTGGTTGAGCTGGAAAGGCCAGTAAACTGGGCCTTGAGATGGGGGCTCGTTCTACAGAGAGTAAATTTCGGTATCTAATAATGTCACATATGAATAGGAAAATGGTAGATATGTAAGAATTTTCACGAGTATGACGTGTCCGCAGACCTCCATCATTGCATTTGGCTTTTTCCATGAGCTCAATAAACGCCGTCAACAGAAATGCGAGATCGGAGCGTGAAGACGTCATTCAGCTCTCATGCCAGATCCGTTTGACAGCCATCGGATTTCGTTCTCTCACAGAAGGCCGCCTTGAGCACGATTGCGAGGCTTGTAAGAAGCGGGCGGAAGGAGCTAGAACAAAAATCTGAAAACCGCCCTTTGATTTGTGTAGATATTCAAAAGTATGTCCACTGAAAAACATGTCTTTAGGTGGTAGTATACAACACCGTTGGAGAAAATGTCAGATTGGCTAAGGATCAAGGGTAGGTTGTCAGGAGCTGCGGAAAAATCAAAAGAAGCAGTGGCAAAAACACCTCAACTTCCACGACTCCACGTTCCATATATGGTGCGTAGATCTTCAAGTTGCAATCACGAGCGCTGAAGAGGATCTGGGACGTATTTGTCGTAGCACAAAGAGCCGATAAGGATAATTACTCACGATTGAACATTTACCTCCGTTGGAAACCAGCAGACTGGAAAGTTCTGCTAGAAATCAAAGATTCCCAGTCCCGTCTTAACATCGCGCCACTGCTGCAAATGGTAATAATAACGTATTCAATGATCTCGAATGGAAGATAGCCAAGATTGACCAATGATCAGCGAAAGCTGTGACCCGAACTGATGAGAAGCGGTATAGATCCTGACTCATCCATCCAGGTATAGGAAACTTTTTAACCCGCAGGCCGACTTTGTATTTATTACTCATTATGCTTGGATGAACTTTCAGCAGCGTCCAATCCTTCGCGGGACTGCGATCCGATAATCACAAAAAGGGACTATTCTAAACAACGACTAACCTCTTGGGGCTATTACGATGCAACGGACTAGACGCCCGGCAAATCGTTGACTTTTTAATGGTCTCCATAAAAATCGAGGCCTATGAAACCGACTTTTCTGCGGTCGTCGATATTAGTGAATCAGTAGACAAGAAATCTCGAGACAAGAAACTCACAGCACGTCTCTCTACACACTTCTCATATACCCTCACTTGACCAACGCACTTCACTTTTCCACTTTCGCATAACCTAATCCACCATGCCGTGTTAGCACACAAGTCCAGAATAGAAACACAAAATCAAGTCCCAATTCCCGAAAGGTCGCAATGTAACGAAGCAAAACCAAAAGCCAAGTTATATATTATGAAACACAAAATCAAGTCCCAATTCCCGAAAGGTCGCAATGTAACGAAGCAAAACCAAAAGCCAAGTTATATATTATATTCCTCGACGAAAAAATCAACTCAAAAAAAGCAAAGAAAGGGAATAAGAAAAAGCACGAGAGCGTCCCAGATTGCATAAGTAAAATAAACAAGACCGATAATAAGCAAGACGAGTGAGTGAGATGGGAGGTGAATCAATAGCCAATACCAATACACGAGTTTGTTTTCATTCGTAGTTCCAATCGACAAGAGTCTTTAAATCAAGACACTCGATCGTCGCTCGACCCCAAAAGGGGGGTGGAAGCCTTAAAAAAAAGGGGGGGAGAGGATCGTTATCCATGACTTCCACCTTCCGAATGCCGCCACGACCCAATCCTCGCAGACCTCGCAGCAGTCCCCACACCCGCCATACTAGTTCGATCCCCAGGTCCACCACCACCACCACCGTCTTCCTCGTCAAGAGCCCCACTCTGTGGACGCACACCAAACTCATCATACAACTGCGCGTGGGCATGCTCAAGCTTGATCTCATGCAACAACGGCACGCCCGTGCTCATCGACCTCTCATGCGCATGAGCTCTAACGACCTCTGGCCTACCCACAACAAGCGTATCATCTGCATCCCCCCACGCATCGTCCTCCCCCTGCCCCTGTCGCGGACGCACCCCCATCTCCAGATCCCGATCCCGCTCAGGCTCGGGCTCAGGCTCCCCAAGTCTCAAATCCACCAGCCCGTGATCCTGCATGTACGGCTCCCACCGCACACTACGCATCGTCTCCTCATCCACATAAAGTTCTTTCCCCGGCATAACCTTGCCCCCCTCTCCAGACCCGATTGTCGACGCACGCGCATACGCATACCCGCCTTCCTTCTCCGTCTCCCTCCTGACACCCGCAAGGACAGCCGCAGACCCCGCGGCCGACGTGTCGCTCGCTCGTTGGAACCTCCGACGGGTAAGCCACCAGCGCACACCAAAGAGACCAAGACACAGCGCAAAGAACCCGATAAGCGCAACGAGCACGATCACGCCTACCGAGAGATGTCTGCCGACGGTGACGCCTCCTCCGTTGTTCGCGGGTTCAGATCCAGGGCTCGGATTAGAAGAAGACGAAAGTGGTTTATTGAACACGCGGACGGTTTGGAATTCTTGTAGTGCCTTGGTGGGGTCTGTGATTCCTACGAGCCCGAGACGGGGCTTGATGTTGCCTGCGCCGGAGGAGTTGGTTGTCGTTGTGGTGGTGTCAAAGGTGCCTGATTCGTTCGGTGGCTCGTAGGCCATCACTGTGTATGCGTTGCGGAGGAACGGGACACCGAGGATGATGTCGGCAGGTGCGTCGGGTCTGGTGAGTACAGAGTCATAAGATTGAATTACGCCGGTGCAAAAGCTGGCGGTGTTATCGTTTGAGGGCGGCGTAGTGAGGTCGAGGGGGTGCAAGAGTATGGGAGTTCGATCGTCGAGGTTTATCGTCAAGTTTAGCGGCGTTGTGCATGGTACGTAGTCTATTTCAAAATCAGCAAAAGTCAGTAAATCACAAAGACACGTACAATTCCCGTCGTTTGCAGGACCTACGCCAATTGCTCCATAGATACCATTGGCCACGGCGCTCGTCGTCAAAATGAGCGGCACTCCACTATCGAGCACAGCGCTCGGGAACGTGGCACCGGTACTGCTGCTCCCAATCTGGACTGGACGTGCCTCCCCATTCACCCAGACAGTGATCGCGCGCACGTCGACCTTCCAAAACAATGTGCCTTCCCTCTCGCTCTCCAAAGCTGCGTATTGTACTGTGGACGGGTTAGTAACGAAGTTCGGATGTCGACCAATTCCGAGCTGTGCAGGGACTGTATCTGAGCCCGGGCGTGAGAGAAGGAGGGATATAAAGCGGGCAGAAGGCGCCGACGACACTGGTGTGATTGAAAAGAGATTAGAAGCCCATGCCGCGCCATCTGGGTTGTTGGAGGTGACTGGTGGGATTTGTTCTGCGATGATGGAGTTGAGAGGCAAGGCGAGGCCGAGAACACCGCTAAAGTTGGGGCCAAGAGGCTCAGAGTCGATGTCATCTGCGGCGGCTGTGTGTGTGCGTTAGAACGGTCGATGAAGAGCTAAAGACACGCACCGAGAGCCTGAAAATCAAGGCTGTAGCCGCCAATGTCGAACTTGTCCCAGACGATGGGGCCAGAGACGTTGCCTTGCAGATACCGGATGGTGAAATCCTTTCCAGTCTGCGTCGAGCTCGACGGGTCGTAGAGATGGCCGTTGGTCTTGCTGCACGATGACGACGAACACGATTTTGAAGCAATCCACTGGAGAAACCGTGAGCTGGTGATCGCACACGACGACGACAGACTCACAAGATCAGACGAGCCAGTGTCGACTTGAAGCGACAGTGTCTGGCCGGCAGCACCGACGGTAGCATCGATCGTGTACGCTCTGCTGGACGGATCAATAAGGCAGAACAACAGCTAGCAAGACGACATACATGTCGTACACGCTGGAGCCGACGACGTGGAGAGGGAGGACTACGCCGTCTTGGGCGCCGGGGCCCTCGACCTGGGACATTGGGAACGATGATGAGAAGAATATTCATGGCGACCATAGCCCGCATGCAATCTGTCACGCGTCACACCGTGCCTGCCAATGTTTTTTTCTAGGCAGGGCCGGTTCACGTGACGAGCATTGTCCGGTCATATCGATATGTTTTCTCCCACTACGTCACGAAATACCAAGCCTCGTGCTTTTGTGGCCAAGTCAATTACACAATTGTCCACGATGCGCCACTGGATTCAAAGTTCTGTCATTGCACAACATGCCAAATGCTCCACGGCGCTCCATTCCAATCTCGCACACACACACCACTAATAACTAATCTTCCCATAATCAGGCATTCATATTCGAGAAGGAAGACATTTGTTTCACCCGCGGATTTAACCAGTTGGACTTCTGGAATGCATCACACAAATCCAACGATCACGTTCTCCCCTGTAAAGTCCTTTGCAAACGATGCCATATACCCATCATGGACCAAGGACGGACAATGTTCATGCTTTTCCCTACCTTGATTAATTTCGAGACACCTCGTGACAGAGAAAAGTTCCGGCCGACGTAAGATTCTCTCGTCATCAAGACCCCACCTTGATTAATTTCGAGACACCTCGTGACAGAGAAAAGTTCCGGCCGACGTAAGATTCTCTCGTCATCAAGACCCCACTATGACCCGATTTCCCTTCTAGGTGCCATATATATACAGTCAGTGTGTGATGGATATCTTCGATTGGCTTCCAAAGTTTGCAGAGCACAAAGGTGGTGACCAAATTCCAGAAATACGACATCAATAACATTCATAATAAATACACTGCCATCCGTGTAAGTCAATTCCCATCACGAGTTGTCGTTACCTACACTGTATATCCGTGAAAAGATGCCGAAGTGAATTCGAGGGTAATCAATGATGTGGTTATGATCCTGTTCCACGCTGCGGATGTCAAATGTACGAGGACCGTCACCACCGTTACGGCACAGCAGCAAAGGGTCGAGTTCGCTCGCCAGTCAACGAACCTACTACCGCTCAGAGAGAATCATTATAACCAACACTTGCCTGTAAAATCGAACGATCCATTTGGCTGTGCCACGAAATGGTAATACACATTGCAAATAAATAGAATACATAAAATCTGTAATGTACAACGGTATATAATGACTTCTAGAGTTACATCCACCCAGCATCATGTAGTATGATACAACGGTAACGGCTCTGTAAAATGACTATCAGAAGTCCGTCCACGTCTATTCTCCCTCGCAGCCTCCTCGCCTTTCCTCATCGCCCGCGTCTGTTCAATCGTCGCCTGACTATACCCAAACCCATCCGAAACATTCGCTGATCCCCTCTTGCGCCTACTCGACTTGGACGCCTTGACCGGCTTCGGCACAGCAGCCAACACCTGATCCCTACTCAGCGGTTCTCGTTCTCGTACGGACGTATCAGAGTGTCGTTGTTGTCGCTGTAACGCATCAGCATGCCGTCGTCTACGACGTATAAAGAACAAGCCAAGAGCTATCAACAACAAAACAGAAACGACTCCCCCGATCACACCTCCTGCTATCTTTCCCGCTTCGTCTTTGCTTGTGCTAGCGATTGTGGAGACGGGGGAGACAGGAGCGTTGGACGCCGATGCGTCGGGGTATGGAGGTACCGGCGGAGCAGGCAACGGCACGGCAGTAGTATCGACATAGAGATGATGCAGCACTAACGGGGAATCGATAGTAGAATTCCCTCTATAGAAGACCTCGACAGAGTGCTTTTGGTGAGGAAGCTCATGTGTGGTGAAAAAAGTCCAATTAAGACCAGGTTTTGGTGTGGCATTAAAGCGCTTCTCATGCTTTCCATCAATAATGTATGAGCCATTCACTGGTTTCGGTGGTGATTCAAGAGGAATGGAGCCGACCCAACTGAGCCGCGTACCTATGTTGGTCGAATAAGACACTAGCAAACCCACAAGACAAACCACATACCGTTGAATGTTATCTTTACGCTCGATTTCGTCTTGTTAGTCTGTATAGATGATACGTCGAGGAATGACCAATTCCCATCATGAGTTATCGCTGGGTCGTTACCTAGGATCTTGATCGTATACCCGTGCGAAGGTGTCGAATTTGAAGTGAACTCGAGGTAATCAAGGGAGATGTGGCTATGATTCTGTTCATTGCTACGGATTTCAAATATATGAGGCCCGTCACCACCAAGCGAGTCATTACGGCACAACAGAGGGTCGGCATCCTGAGAACTGATCGGGACGCCATCTACGTAGCACTTGTAAGGGCCACTCGTCGAATTTTTGCCGTGGTGGAACCCAAACGCAGCAATCGACGAACCTACTTGACGATTCCCAACCGCCCAAAAACAATCATTGTAATCCAACACTTGCCTGTAAAATTAAATGAGAGATATCTCGACCGAGTCCACGTGCCGCGAAATGGTAATGCACTCCCTGCTGAAGAGTCAGAGTCAGACTTAGAACTAATCCGACGGCGCCCGTAAGAGACGCCACGATCCGAATCGTCAACAACAAAAGTGGTAAGAGACATGCTACTTGCCCAGTGAGAAAACCACATCTTATATACGTCCGCCACTATTGAGTATCTGATGCTCAATGCCCTGTTGATAGCGGCACAGCACCGGACTCCAGTTTCATCGTGATCAAAGGCTTGTCATCATTCCAATATAGTGTCCCCGCAGGCGTTGGATGATGATGATGGATCGTGCATAGACATAAACCACGTAAAGATGGCCACTGCATCTTGTTCGGACTCCTTGATCCATCATGTGACCGATTCTTGTATGGTTGCGTCGTTTGTTTCCAGACAACTAGAGTAGTTGCTATGATATCATGTATTTCACGGTGTCGAAGTCAACAGTCAATCAACTGACTATATAACAGAAAATAGTACCGATTGTTCATTTCTTAGAAGGGTGGGAAGTCATCTCTGAGAAACCTAATGCGATAGCACATCAAAGACACCGGAAATATCCAAGATCATCTCAACGTTCCTGCCAACCGTATACTCCCACCAGCTAGGGTTTGCTTGACAAAGACACCGGAAATATCCAAGATCATCTCAACGTTCCTGCCAACCGTATACTCCCACCAGCTAGGGTTTGCTTGACCGCGTGTGATGCCTGCCTCAACTGAGACATTTTTATGAAGTATCCCTTGTAAGGCTCATCACACACCTAAATTCAGATATTTCCCGTGTCTTCCGGCCCTTTCTGAATCTCATCTAATCTTATCCACCTCAACAAGTATAAGGGCAGTGCTCGATCTGCAAGTAATCTCAAGGAACATTGAAGAGCTTCGATGCGCTGGACAAGTCGGTGAGTACAAGAAGATTTTTTTTTCTGTCCACACGGTATGTACACAAATGGGAGCTCTTTAGACAGCCCGACTCGTATTTGGGCATGAGATCGACACATTGATCATGTAGAGTTGGCTGACGTACATCTGTAATATGGAAAAGGCGTTGTATGGAATTCATTGACATATGAAACCACTCAACCTCTGTCTTGTACGAGTGACTGTACTTTTAACTTTTGATGGAGGTCTTCCGGCGTCGAGGGAAGAGAACAAATCCAGGTCAAGGAGCGAAGACCATCATCTCACGTAGATCGATAGAACCACAAGGGAGAAGATTCAAGACGCTTACCACAAAACACGTCTTCGACCAGATTCGAGAAAGCACGACAAATACAAGTAACCACAACGAACGTACGACGACGCAGGTTATCGTGCGCGAAGAAAAAGATCATGTAAAGCCTGTTGAACATTCCTTGAACAAGGAATCAGTAAAGAAAAAGACACATCAACACTTGGGTCGGTAACTTGACGATGTGAAAGCTTCTCCATCTTTCCCTCCCTGATAGGATACTGCATCAAAGTTGGTACAATTGTAAGTGTTTTCGACGTGTCTGATCTATGTCAAGTGCAGTGACAGAGTAAGGATAGTGTTGTAATATTGTGGGTGACATGGAAGACCACTTAAAAGGTTTACGGGCGCATGAGACCTCGGTTGCTAAGCAGAGGAAACCTTGGCGACGCCCTGAACTCTGATGCACGTGCCGATTTGTCAGCGTCGATCGTGCAGTGATTCTCTGACGTGCCAACGCTTCTTTTAAGTTTGAGACGATGCCTGCCGAGTCCATTCACTCGACGACTTCAAGCAGCAGTAAGTTTCCAAACTGTGGCGCACTTCCAAATATGTTAATCATCGCAGAATCAGACACTTTCTATCAAGTTAAACTCCTCCAAGCACTCCGTAATGGCGAGCGCGTCTTTCGTCCTAGAGTGGACGTATTCTCACTTCTTTTCCAGGAGATCCAGCGCTTATTTATCCCTTTCTCGACGAAATCGCCAAGGACAAGCGCAAGAGTATGGTACCATCAGGCCAAGCAATCGATACAGGCGCAGCAGCCCTCCATCTCGCCATCCGCTGTGCCACAGCCCCAATTGTAGCTCTGCTCCTGTCTCATCGGGCGATCTCGCCAAATGGGGTCCATCCCCCTGGCTCAGGAACGACCCCGCTCCATCTGGCCGCGTCTCTCGGCCGCATCGACATCGTGCAGATGTTACTCGAGCAGGAAGGTATCGACGACACGCTGCGGGACGCTCAAGGAAGATCAGTGAAAGCGGTTGCGAAAGGCAAGGACGTAGTGAAAGCTATACAAGGTACACTCTCCTCAATCTTGTTTTCGTGATCTCCCTTCGAAAAAAGACCCTCCTTCAGACTCGCATGCGTTCCTCAATGCATCGTTTCGGTCTTTACTCCGGTCCTATATTCTCTCCCCGCCCACAGCACCTCCACCTCCCGCCCTTATCGATTCACTCAGTACTCCGCGAACTCGATTCATAAACCTTTCATACCTCGACGACACCTCTGGCGTGTCTCTTCTTCACGAGGCTGCGCGCAGGCGCGACCTCCGTCTTATTGAACTTGCAGTACGCGCCGGCGCGGATGTTTTCGCTCGAGATCGGCGAGGGAGGATGCCTGGAGAGGGACTGGGGGCGGCAAAGGACGAGCGAGTTCGTGCTTTCTTGAAGCAATGTTAGTACGCGGTCAATTGTGTTGTTATGTCCTCACATTCTTTCGACAGTTGCTAACCATGATTCTACGTTGCTCGGAGAAGCAGAAGCATCGGCTTTGGGTGCAGATCCTCCTACTATGAAAGGATATCTTAACAAGTACACAAACGTCGCGAAAGGATACAATACCCGCTGGTTCGTCTTGAAGAACGGTATCCTCTCTTGTATGTCTTATTTTCTCCTTTCTTCTTACCTTCTTTTCTTTTTTCAATTCAAATCTAAAACGTACTACATCTCATCCTTATCCCTTTTTTATCCCACTTCCTCAAACATACGCTCACATCAATCCCTAGACTACCGCCATCAATCTGACGAAACCGTCACCTCCCGTGGTTCTATCTCCCTCAAATCCGCCAACCTCAGGCTCCCTCCTCCAACCACGACGACGTCCACATCATATCTCTCCGCTCCCAACCTCACGCCGAGCAACAGAAACCCTTCTAGCAATACTAACGACCGCTTGCGCATCGAAGTCCACGCTCACGGACAAAAGTGGTACATGAAAGCAAACCATCATGTCGAAGCTGCGCGATGGGCAGCCGCGTTACGGAAGAGCGCAGAGTGGGCGAGGAGGGAAGAGGGTGAGGCGAGTAGTGCGAGTGTGGGTGTTGGTGGAACTTCGAGTCTGAGAGGCGTCGAGAGGGAGAGGAGGCTGAGTGCGGAGAGTGCAGACAGTTTTGGGCGCAGTGTGAGAAGCAAAGCTGGGACGCTGCTACGCAAGGCCCGGGGTGGACATGTGAGCGGGGATGGGAGTGCAAACACAAGTTTCGGGACGACTGAAGGAGCCGATGCGATACCTGATTTGGGGCTCGGTGCCAAGTCGGGTGAACAGCAGGAGGAGGAAGGGGAGAACGGATATGAGGAGGATGACGAAGATGAGGAGGAGGAAAGCTTGATGGGTAGTGGCGAAGGAAATTCACGCAACCCACCACACGAGAGCGTGTACGAACTCCAAGGCAACACGGCGCTGGCACAGATGGAGCTCACGTTGCAGCTCGTCTCGGCACTCGGTACCAGCGCGATGTCTCCATCCGTTTCCACCTCGACAACTCCATTACCGACACCAGAGACCACGTCATCGACACCCTCACCCGCTGCCGCGCTCCTCTCCTCCCTACAGACCGCACACTCTATGCTCTTGGAGCACATCCAGATGTCACAGGAGCGGGACACGTGGTTTCGTGCGCAGGCTCAAAGTGCGCGAAGGAGGCAAGCGGTTTGGGCTGAGAGTCTTGCGACGGTTGTGAGAGAGGGCGAGGGGCTAGAGAGGGAGCTGCGCACGAGAAGTAGGAGGCGGGGAAGTAGGTTTTTCGATGCGAGTGAGGGTGCATTTGGGAACACAGTCAGAGGGAGACTGCTGGCGTTGGGCACTCCTAAGAGTGGGGTCGTGCACGAGGAGGGTGCCGAGGTCGATACCCAGGCTCCGAGCCGCGTGGGAGGGTTGCCGACGACCCCGTCTACAGCTCTGGCTACCACTTCCATGTCTAATTCGACATTGACAATGTCCTCTTTGAGTTCCTATGTCGCTCCAACATCAACCTCTGTTGTCTCTGTTCTAAATCAGATTGCTAGTCCCTTATCGATCCATCCGCCTACCATTACGGCACCCGCAGTTCCAGTAGACGACGAAGAAGGCGAACTTACAGATGATGAAGATGAATTTTTCGACGCCATTGAATCGGGTACTCTACCTGGCCTCGTCGTCCCATCTGCCCTATCGCCCCCTGCACCCGTCTTGACTCCTACTACCGCCACGCCCTCTACCATGTCGTCAATGTCTCTCTTCCGCAACTCACCACTCAATATCCCTGCGGCTCCTTACGCCGGATACCTCAAGCTTCGTTCTCATTTGAATTTGACCGAGGAGAGGCCAAGTACGAGCTTGTGGAGCGTGTTGAAGCATAGTATAGGGAAGGATCTCACGAAGATAAGTTTTCCCGTGTTCTTCAATGAGCCGACGAGTATGTTACAAAGGATGGCGGAGGATATGGAGTTTACTGAATGCTGTAAGTTTTTAGTGTGCTCTTGATGATATGGCGTCGCTGACGTACTTCCATAGTGGATGCGGCAGTGAAAGAAGAAGATCCATTGAGACGTATCGCATTCGTGGCGGCTTTTGCGATGTCGAACTACTCGTCTACGATCGGGCGGATCGCAAAGCCTTTTAATCCGATGTTGGTTAGTCAAGTCCAGCCTCTCTTGCGAGTGAATGACGCTCACTCATTTGGCAGAGCGAGACGTTCGAGTACGTGCGGTTCGACAAGGAGTTTAGGTATTACTCGGAACAGGTGAGCCATCACCCTCCCATCTCGGCGTGCTGGGCCGAATCACCATCATGGCACTACTATGGCGAAGTTCGTATCCTTCATCTCTTTACTCCTTGACTTTCTTGAGCACATTTCTTGCAGGTCGATGCCCAAAACAAGTTCATGGGAAAGTCCTTTGAGATCAGGCCAACGGGTATCGCGCATGCAGAGCTCATTCTTCCCGCTGACCGAGTCGGTGATGGCTATCCAAAGGCGCCTACGAGGTTTGGGCCGGACAAGGTCGTTGAGCACTATAGCTGGAAGAAGGTCACGACAAACGTGTCGGGCTTTATTCTCGGCTCGCCTACTATCGATCATTATGGTGACATGATCGTGAGTTTGACAGTGTCTTATTCTTCACTTCCTTCTTAATAAAGTTTTCTATAGATAACCAATCATAGAACAGGCGACCAGTGTATCCTCACATTCAAACCCCGTGGGTGGCGAGGCAAGGATGCTTTTGAAATTGCAGGCCATGTCGTCGACGCTTCAGGTCAGCTGGCGTATCGCATTGCTGGACGATGGAACTCGCAACTCATCGCGAGTCCCGCAAGTCCCACCACCCTTGCTCTAAATCCCGACTTGGATCTTGATTGCGAGTCAGATTCTCTCTCTTCCTCTCTTCGATCCACCACCTCCGCCCCCGCTCACTTCCTACTATGGCGCAATTCCGAGAAACGTGTCGGGTCTCCGTTCAACCTCACACCATTTGCCATCACCCTCAATGATTGTCCTAAGGATACGCTTGTACCTTATATCTGCCCGACGGACTGTAGATTACGTCCTGATCAACGAGCATTCGAAATGGGCAAGTGGGAGTTGGCTAACGATCTTAAGAGGATGCAGGAGGATAAGCAGCGAGCAATCCGCAAGGCGCGTGAGGAGGGACGGATGGCACCGCATCGACCGAGGTGGTTTACAGCCGAGACGGATGGCGATACAGGTGAGCGTGTCTGGTCACCATCGCGTATTGGGGATGGAACCTTGGAATATTGGTCAGAAAGGGAGAGGGTGTTCAAGGAAGGCGGGAATGCCAAGGTTAAGTGGAAGGATGTTGACGACATCTTCATCGAAGCCCCGGACAATATCAAATTCTAGTTCGTGTTTTTTTCAGACATCTATATGTGCTCTGGAAGCTGGTTACCCATTGACATTATTGTACGTTACCATAATTTCTAATCCAATCCTGCATCACTGGGTTTTGTCAACCCTTTTAATCCCCATCACGCCTTGGTCAACCATCGATTATCATCTCCTGGTTCCACCAACTCTCAGTGATTCCAGGTAGACATTGATATAAAGCTTTTGACGTAGACGGTCGCATTATCCATCAATATACAAGCCTGTAAGTGCTGATCCAAGTGTTTAGCTGGGCCGAAACCCGAGGACACAACCTCTCTAAGTATGGACTAGAATTCACGAATGGAGAAAAACTACTTTCGAGTCAACTTCATGTGCCTCCTCCGTTCAGTTTCTTCCGGCGTGTTTCAGACGACGTTTTACCTACCACTCCGTTTGAGCTGCAGCCGTTACAATCGTATCTACCAGCCTCTTCTTGACGAGTCACCCTTGCGTGTCTGGATGATGTCACAATTCTTGCTCATTTTTAGGTGATGTATACTTTATTTCGCGTTTCTTTCCCTTTCCTTCGTTTGTGTGACATCTATACTGCATGCCTTTGTTCCGAACGCACTGCCCTGTCCCATCGTTCCATTTTTCACGTCTGATCTCTCCCCTCATTTTATTTCTCTTCTTCGCGCATTAACTTTCATGTTCAGAGTGACGTATACTGATAAGGTCCAAGAAGTGTCACCACAGCCTTGTTGGTACTCTGGCCGAACATTATATACGCATGTCACTCACAGAAACTATGAATACTTAAAGGTGGTTTATTTGAGTATTGCTTATTACAGAACACGAAAGGCTGTTGAAACACGTTTGGTGGAGATGTGGACATTTGACTTATCGGGATACATAACTCGTACTCCTTCTTTCCAGCTGGGGTATACCTGCCGGAAGAAGGAACGATGTGGGTTGATATACAAGAAGTCGGGCTGTGTGTCGTATTAACTATTTTCAACACCATTCATCCTGTTAGATGGAAAACGGCATGTCGTTCGTCAGCGGAATAATACTATTCCTATCCCAAAGATTCCTTACCTTGTATACTGACCCCTGTCCAGATGAGATAAGTCGGCCACGCCTATTTCTGCATAACGGCCGACCTTTATCACCGTTCTCCAGACGAGGTCTACAAACAACTAGCAATTACCTCCAGAAAAGTCCAATTTCATGGATCAAACTAGCCAAATCCGATATCCAAATGTTCCTGAATAACGAAATCCTCACTAATCCTGTCATGCAAACCCACATTTCACATCTATTACGTACCTGTCATCTCCCAATACTTTTCGCATAGCCATTTCACCGAAGTTTCAAGGCGCTGCGCGACCTAACTGTCCATTCCCACCCCCCTGTCGCAAATTTCTGTGAAGGATTGCAAATAACACCCGTTTGAGATTGTTATGAGTCAGTCTTTTTAAAGACATAACGACATGGAGTATTACACCGGGGTCCTGTAAACATGTTGCTCGGATCCACTGATGGAGCTTTTGAAGACAAGATGAATGGGACGAAATCTCTCTCACACATCTGAAACCAGAGCTCAGATGATTGCCCTGCGAGTCCAAGCGAACAGCCGATGTCCACTCCGATAAACCAAAAGGATACACAGTGCAACAAATACTCGAGTACGGGGTATAATATCTCCAAATTCCAATACATCAGTAGGTATCATGCGCGATACAAGCAATGAATAAAATACGTTTAACTTTAAGCCTTTAAGTATACTCAAAAACGAGGGTGGGTGGGTTGGCGGTATATATAGTCCGGAACCTGGCAGTGAAGGGTATGAGATTGTGGGGTTTCCTGTTCGATAAACGAGAAGTGAAAACGAAAGCGTGTATATCTGAGGGTTTCCGTAAGCAAGGAGGGCCCTAGAAAGCCTTGGAAATCATGTTATCCGTGGAGACTTGTGTGAACCAGGCGCAGTATGATACGACGGCCTAGGCCTATCCTGCACATTTTGAAGCACACTCTCCTTCGACCTCTTCAAAATATCGTCCGCCACATCTGCACCATACCGCTCTGCCAGCTGATTCGCATAATTATCCATGATGACCGCCATACTACTCAGCGAAAGGCGATAGCGCTTTGGCATCATGCCCTTGCCGAATCTATAAGTGACGTGGTTCGAGCAGAGGAGCGCGGCGATCATGACGAAGAGGTGGACCGGCACGAGGATGAAGGCGACTGC
Source organism: Macrolepiota albuminosa (assembly GCA_027475525.1). Taxonomy (NCBI): domain Eukaryota; kingdom Fungi; phylum Basidiomycota; class Agaricomycetes; order Agaricales; family Agaricaceae; genus Macrolepiota; species Macrolepiota albuminosa. Next base: position 55,456 of record JAMWFC010000124.1, read on the forward strand.
AAACCAGCGTTTGAGAATCATGCGCTCGAAATCCAGGTAGGGTTTCTTGCACCCGGGGAGGACGCTCCGGGAGTAACACGTCTGTGTGACGGTCGCCTCGACGAACGGGGAGAAATAGCCGCAGCAGTTGAGCTGATTTTGGATGCGGGCACGGCCTTGGACGCCGAGCGCGCGTGACCACTGTGCGTTGATTTTACCGCTGAGATTGAACGCTTGGCGCCGGTAGCACATGTAACCTGGAGTAACGAGGAATGCGAAGACGATCCAGAGGGTGAAGGTATAGACAGCGAGGAAGGATCGGTTGTTAAGGAGTATGCCGGCCCAGCCGATGAGGGCGGTGAAGACGCCAGCTGAGGCGGCGATGGTGGAGATAATGAGCTCAGGACGGTTGCCTACGCGGACGATATCCGCGTGGTGCCAGACGTTGAACCAGGTGAGGAGACAGAAAACGAGGGCGACGAGAGAGTAGCACGTCAGCTGATGAAATATCAATCATTGATACGAAAAGAGTGAAAAGACGTACCAGGATGTTGGAAAAGAACAATATCCATTTGAACCGATTCCACCGCAAGCGTGTCTTTTTACTCTTAGGCGGGCCTGGCCATATCCCATCGTAATCATCATCACCCGGCCCGCCAATACGAGCCTCGCCGCTTTTAAACGCATCTACCCCTCCACCGCGTTTGGGCACAATGTGTTCTATCCCTCTACCTTTCTTCCGTTTCCGAGTCGCATTGCCGCCGGAATTGAGTAGAGTGGTGGAAAATTTCCTTGGCAGGTAGTTGACGGTCAACGAAACACCGCTCGTATCGGTTGTATCTCGACTATGCCGAGCTACGTTCTCAGCAAAGGGTGCACTGTCTGCGTCGAGATCGCCCAGCATGTGACGTGTCGAGGGCGCGTGTGAGTAAACCGAGCTGGAGGAAACGGAGACTGGTCGTGACCTAAATACACGTTGAGAGCTCGAACATGAAGCTTACTGCGGAGAACTCACGGGATATCCATCTGAGGACAAAGCAGATCAGCAGACGTTACGAGAAGAAAAAGTTCCCAGGGCGCTACATACCATATTGGGGCTGGATTGGCCAAGCCGTTGGGATTGGTCGTCGAGATACGTCGACCAGACGCGCTGCATGTTGAAAACAGAATGAGAAAAAATTATACAGAGAGCAAAAGAACAAGAGACGCCTACCTGATGCCTTTGTTGTTTTCAATGATGTACAAAGTTGAACTGGTGGGAGAGTTTATGATCAACTGACCTTACGCCCAGAGTGTATTGTGATGGCCGATATCGGTCCACGCGACAGCCTGGATACAGACATAAGTATGTGAGAATTCTCGGCCATTTTTGACATATCGCTCTTTACCTCCTGGAATTACGAAAGCGAGAATACAATTTGACCAATTCAAGCTGCAGAAAACGACCAAAAAACGAGAGCAGGAGGCGGATTGACAAAACCCTTGGCGTTGATAGCGCCGGTTGATCAAAAAGTATGATTAGATCTCCGGTTTGTGCCGAACGTTTATCACTAGTCACTAGCCATGGATTCTTACCTTGATCTTACCATCCATAGATGCTGACGAGCCACTTCAATGTTACTCAAGGAAAGATTTTAGAGTGTGCAGGCCGCTGCACACACACCTTTGGAATAATCATGATTTATTCCTTGACCATACACACGAGGCCCGTGTTTATCATCGATTGGGAGTCTGTCCTACTGTCAGAGTGTCAAAAAGCCTCATGCGCGTAATGCGGCGTCCGGCTTGTCACAACCCCTCCTCTAATTCTTGTCTTCAACATCCACGCGCAAGATATGAACCATGGAATCCTCATCGTATCTACCGGCCATTACAAGCCGCGTTGCACGAGTACTGCCGACACATCAGTTCTGATTTCTTGAAGGCTGCTTCTTGAGAACTTTTTCCCTCCTGTTTCTCTACCGCCGCCTCGCCGAGCATCCGTTACGCGTCCTTCTATCAGACCTTTAATGAACTTCGGAGCTTTTTACAATGGTGCTCAGGGCACATATCTCATCACATGTTCTTGGCTTGTCAAAGAAGCTGGAAATATCTACGTTTAGGTTTACACGCGGATCTTGGGGGTGCGTCACATGTTCTCTCACAACTTTTCGAGTCAAAGTAAGTTGTACATTATAGCTTGATTTGACCAATAGATTCAAGGCAGATTTTACTGTTTGCGTCTGTAGGTCAAATGAACACATTAAATGAGATAACGTGTTTTGTTGTTGGTACGTCTGAACATCGTGGATCATGAAGGGTTGAGACCAAGTAACCCAAAAAAAGAAACAATCCTAACCTACTCTTGAAAGATCGGAACCCTAAGATGACACGTCTAATAGATGACTCTACAGGGACAGAGGTACAGTAAGTGTTAATCCCATAGGTCAACATCAAGGAGGTACCCACAATCAGTGAGCTTTCTTGTACCCGTTCACTTCACCGCTCTTTTCTTTTGGTATTTTCCGGAACCATTTACAGTTGCTATGCTCCGCTGCTATCAGTTATATCTACTTGGTTCTGGACCTTCTGGTGCTTTCTGTCAAATTTGGTTTCATTCACTTTCCTCTGATGGGGTGACATCAGGTGCGGGTACTTCAATCCCTCGATTACCTCTGACATCGAATTCGAATCTAACTCAACCTCTATATCGAATCCCCCAGTGAGTTGATAGTTATACGGATCCAGGAAGCAAAATGCCTCACAGACAGCCTGAGTCTATCATCAACCCACGACCCGAATCTGCTAGTAAGCCGAGATATAACCAACAACACAGATAACCATCTCTTGAGCTCGTCTTAACCTCCAAAGATAATATCCTGTAATCTTGCCACGAGCTTTACGGAATATTCTCGGGAGATCGTTTTCTAAAGTAGAAATTTTTGACAAGCTCAGGTGGCACGTATAATGGAAGCTATGTGACGTAGAGCAAGTAACAGCCTGGAAAGGCCCATGACATTCTTGAATGGATGTGAGCTTAAGGAAAACGAGCACACGCAATTGAACTCTGCTTAAATCATGCTAATGCTTTCAGTTCTTTTGGTTTAGCACAGACCCATGATTATGGTTAATTGCGGAAGGACATTGCAACTTGGCTTTCTTGCGGCTGATGTTTATTAATTGACTGTCCTCCAGTCGGATGTCACGGAAAGGTAATACCTATCCTTGGGAGATTCCTAACCCGCTAGAACTTTTTCCCCCACAGTATTCGGTCCTCTATCATCACTCCGGTTACTTGCAAGTCTCACGAGTGCACTGATTAGTTAACAAGTCGCTTATATTGATTTGACGACATTTACTTGTAGAGTGCTAGGTGTGGGCCTATTCGGAGGCATGAACGTGTCATTATGACCAATCATTCAAACCCCTATCCCACCTATCCACCATAGAATTCCCTCGCTTTGGATGAGCCTTGCCGTACACGGTCGGAGACTATTTACCACCGTGTAACCCGTGCGGTTGAGGGTCTGAGGAACTTTCATGCAGAACATCCATTATCCCACGGATGCCGTAACTGTTCTGCCGTGCGCATACGGCCTGTGTCATGAGCCGACAGTACACGGTGCTATTGACGATGGGGCATTGGCACGACGTTGACGAAATGCAGCATGTGGGTCACGTAAAAATCAAATGCTGGACCTTCTCACATTGTAAGTGCTTTTGTTTTTCTTTCAGAAATAAGCCAATTGAGTGATTCGTGTCCAAACAACGAGTCGTGGCGAAAGGTAGCCCTTGGGTTCACTACATACCGAATGTTCATACTAGTAAGTCAAGATACAGAGCGCCTCACAAAATATATGGACAACTGGGTTAGAAAAACATGCACAAGCTGTATTCTCAATTGACGAGAGGCGGTCCCACATTTCACAAATAATCTCTAATTAGTAGATAGATTTGGAGTCTTCTGGAGTTTGGATCTGCTTTCGGAGATCGATATTAGAGACGAAAGGAAGTTCCGTCTATTTGGATGATGGCTATGTCCGTATCTTGGTTTCTCCAAGATAGTTGGTTCTGTTACGTCAAAACTACGAAGATCAAGGAAGCTACTGGTACAGCTCTTGTTGTTGCCATGTTTCCTTGGATAGTGCCTAGGCCTTTCCATGGACTACACAGCACCCGGTGTTAATCAACTTACGCATCTTGCAGCTTTGAAATTTGATAAATCCGCGGATACATCGAAATCAGAGGTCGTGACATGAGTCCACGGAGCTGAAGTGGCTCAATTTTTTCACACTATGAGCAGAATCCAAGCTGCTTGCTGACAGTGAGGTAGAGCAAAGCTCAATGGTGAACATGTGAATTTTTGAAATAGTCTCCTGTGGGTGAAGAACGTGGCGTTAGTATATTGATGGCAATCAACATCAAGGTCTACCTGATGGACGGCAACTCGGTGTCTTTTGACAGCAAAAAATGTACCCACCAATGATCAATCATCTTGAAGAGTCCATTATTTACAACACAATAGAATAGATTTGAGCGCAAGCACTCATTGGGGATATTTTTGGTACATTAGATGCGACAGATTGTGGATGGATGGTAAGGAACGCAATACAGCCTCCATCGCGCCGCCCTACTTTCGCATCATAAGGAACTTGGTAGCGTGGTATTACCACTCAGCAAAGATAGGGATCATCAGAAAATGTTCATTATGCTGATATTCTCACGAAACGTGTCAGCTTCTGGGATCTTTTAAGCATCGCGTCGATGCCGAATGGACAGCTTTATTCAGGGATTTGCATCAACAGGGTTGGGATCAGACAACCCAGCTAGTGACTCATAAGACGGAAAGAGACGAGAGTGCTCTATTAAGGTGATTTTAGAGTTGCAAAAATGATCGGACACTCGGTAGAATAGCAGGATATAGTAATTGTCATTTGTTGATCATGGCTACAGGGCTAAAGGGGAGGCTGCAAAAAACATGAAACATCCAAGACTGAGGGCGGTATCAGAGATGGAAACGATGAAACGTTTCATCAAGCGGTGCAGCAGAAACCCCCCTAACAGGTTGATAAAATCCGGGAATCAGCAGGACGCCGGAGTGGCGGGCCGATGACTTGTTCCTGACCACGTGCCGTGACTTTGAACCATCATCGGCTTTCAGTTTCGCCGATGTGGTCTTGCAGCCTTCTTCGAGTTCTCAGCGGTCGATTATCAGGACCGTCCAGGATTCTTGAACGTTTGATACTGTTTGGATAAGTGCTAGGCACGAAACGAAGGATTGTAACAATGGGGCCGTGCCTGAAACTGATCTTGCTTTACAGATATTCGCGTCAGATGCTTTACTTATTTTGATGCTTCCGTCTCGTCAGGATTTGCTTAAATATCGCTCAGCAGGAGGTCGATGTAACTTCACTTCAGATATCTCCAACGCCGTTCATACCATGTTTTCTTATCTTGCTTTCAACAAACACTCAGACTCTCGAAAGACCTGTCCAGTAACAGGCAAAACTCATGACTGGCGCCCTCCACGGGAAGGCGACAGTCGATCACCGTGTCCAGCACTAAATACAATGGCAAACCACGGTTACATGTATGTTTGTGCGCCTACTGGCCTCCGGCAACAAACTAATGAAGTTGATCCACAGTCCACGAGATGGCAAGAACATTAGCCCTTGGGGTCTAGCCGCAGGTTTGAAGGCTTGCTACAACCTATCGACGTTACTTGCGTTCTTCCTCTCTTTTGTCGGTTTCATGCTCTTGCGAAGGATACGGAACGTCGACCTCCATGAAATTGGAGAACATGGACGGATTGAGCATGACGCTAGCCTTGTGCACAAGGACACACCCAAAGGTCAAAAATACGCACCCATTAGAGTTCAAGACGGACTGGTCAACCTGCTACTAGCTGACGCAAAAACAGGCGATGAAGAGGGAGAAGGTCCGGAATACGGTGACAGGCGCATCTTGATGGACGCGACTGATGTCGCGCGTGCTCGTGTTCGTCGAGAAAAACAGAGTCCAGAACTAGATCCTGTGCATGCCGAAATTGCTCGAGGGGAAATGGGCGTGGTTCTCGGTGTTATGGAGACGCGTGCAGGAAAGAACGTCGGCGTTCCTGTGGAGTGGTTGCGTGAATGGATATGCTATGAACGCTTACCAAGAGGATGGGAACCTTCTCATGTGCAAGGCCTATTCGACGTCGTCTCCCGTTCCAAGGCGATACGTACAGCTATGGCGGAATTCCGGGCAAAAGAAGTGGTTGAGCAGTCGTAATTGTTTTTCACTGTCGGACAGTATCCTTCGGTAAATTATTTATTAAATTACAATACAAGATTCTTTATTCGATGTTTCATATACCGTCCATTCAGTAGTCAGTAGTAGAACATTAATACCTATCAGTAAGAGTGAAGCATAGTCTCAGCGATGATAATCTTCTCACTGCGCGCCGTCAGCTTGATCCTGAAGATGTGGTCCTTCTGATTCCTACCATCAACAACCAGTGAATGTTTTTCAGATAGCCGCTGATATCATCTGCTTACGATATATCGCTCCGCAATCAAAGACACAAAATCTCTTCTTTTCCCGTCTTTGCGAATTTTATGAATGAATGAGGTGGATCGAAGGTAGGAATAGGAAGTTACGCAGTCGGCATAATATTTCTGTGTTATTTTCAGAGTAGCGGACGCATGGACTAATAGAAAGGTAAAAAAAACTCAGTATTCGGAAGTACCTACTTTATAGATAAGGCTATTGACCGAGGCGTCGACCATAACAATATATAGAAGATCTGGAAACCAAAGATATTCAGTATGGTTTTATGCTGGTTCGATGACAAGTAATCTGACAAGTAGAATGCAATGCTTAGACGCGATGGACCTAGAAAGTGCAGAGACACGTAAAGTAGGTTCAAACGTGAGTTTTCACGAAAACAAAGCGGTCGCCCGTTAGGAGGACATCCTGCTGTACTGAGGAAGTCTCAGATGATTTCAATAATCTTATCCTAGGTACGATGAGTACGATAAATCAATTCTATTTCCGTTGGTCAAGTCATTGATCTACAACCCGACATGTAGGGTTAGAGACGTGCCTTTCGAGCTATTATTTGAACGATTGTGTAATGGTAACTTTCCGAACGTAGTAACGAGTACGTGACATAATTACCATCGGAGACTCGCAACTTACACTCCAAAACATATAAGCACTGTCGGGCCAGGCACGTTTCTCCATTTCACATTGCCATCACACGTGAACAGTAGACCATTGTTACATACGCCTATGTAATCGGACTCCCCATAGATAAAATTGTACTAATGAGACATAAATACAGAACTTTCTGCCTGCCTCACGAGAATGAACTAATTGCCTATTATTTTTTTCTGAGGAGATTTTCATAAATGCGGAACTAGCAATATCATGCTTTGCCCAGATAGTGACTGTATCAGTTTCTCCTGAATCTCTTCCAGTAGTATAGGCTGCATAAAATACTCAGACAGACTAGTAGCTCGCTGTGTACAGGACTGCTAGGAATACAGACAAATTAGATAATAATTGAGAAAAAGGTTCTTCTGAGAAGAAGCCTGACTTGGCATAAGATAAAATGCTCTAGAAGAAGGTGCAATATTTGATGAGGAATGTAAAGATTTGCACAAAAAAATAGCGAAGACTAATGAAGACTAGGCCAAGATGGTGAGGCTTAGCAAAGGCATAAACTGTCATATATTTGATGGCTTTGGAGCCATTGTACATCTAGAACAGGCAAAGTGTTTAAATTTGTACATTATAGGAGGCTTAGGTAATTATTTATATTGCTCTACTTACACCAACACAGTGTTTGTTTAATTATCTGCTAATAAGGTGAAAAATCATAAATACAAAAGTAGCTTGCCTACCAAAGCACAATATGCACTGTAATTGAGCTTGAGCAGCTCTTTAAGTACATCCTAAACAAATATATGCTCAAACAAAACTGTATCATTGTATTCATTTTATTCAATATGTTCTAGCATTTTGTCCAGTCAGTAGTTTCATTGCTGCAAGGCAAAGTGATGAAAGCTGTTTAAAGAGGAAGGAGCATTAATCTTGAAGAATTGAATTAATTAAGAGCAAGTGTAAAAATAATAATCTCTGGAGGCTATAGCCTGTCAGGGGACTCCTCTTTTCTTCCTTCTTCCACTCCCTATTCCTTCACTCTCCTCTTATTCATTTCCTTACTTCTTCTATCATTCTCTCATTTTGCTGTTTCTATTCTCTCAACACTATTTGTTAGTACTATTCTCAGCCTTTGAGGTGCTCTGGTTCTTTAGCTATCATTCAGACAAGTGTGGGCCCTTCAGCACTGCTTCCAGACCACTTATATAAGCCAGAGTTTGCCTTTCTGACTTCCAAAGTCCGGAGTTTTCCTGCCTTGTTTGCACAGTTGTTTGTTTAAGCAATTTTCAAGTTTTTAAGGTTTTGTTGTTTTGTATAGTTGTTTCCCATGCTTTAGAAGCCCCAGAAGCATCCGATCTGGCATAGAAAATCCCTAGACTTGTTTTTTTTGGATCTCCCTCTGCCAGCTGTGTGACTGAGCTACAGCCTCCAAAGTTTGCCCTTACAGCAGAACAAGTCTCTACATTTCAGTCTGGGAGCCCCCTTCAGCCTGCTTGAGCCCTCTCTTGCCCCTTTAGGTCACTTTCCCACTGGATTACTCCCTGCCCCTCTGTTGCTTTTATGACCCAACCAGCCCTCTCAGACATCCTCTGGACACTTCTGCCCCTTGGGATGATGCCTGGATGTCAGGGGACTTTCATTTCTTCCTTTTCTCACTTCTTATCTCTTCACTCTTCCTTCATTTATTCTCTTATTTCTTCTGACATTATTTCATTTTACTGTTTCTATTCTTTCAACACTATCTGTTAGTACTACTCTCAGCCCTTGAAATGCTCTGGTTCTTTAGCTACCATTCAGACAAGTGTGGGCCTTTCAGCACCACTTTCAGACTGCTTATATAAGCCAGAGTTTGCCTTCCTGACTTCTAAAGTCCAGAGTTTTCCTGCTTTGTTTGCACAGTTGTTTGGTTAGTCAATTTTCGAGTTTTTAAGGTTTTGTTATACTGTACATGTAACCTGAGTTACGAGTTAGAACTATCTTGTGTGTATCACACAAGTGCTAAATCAGACCGCAGTATCGGATTTGACTAGTACTTAGAGTGAAAACAAGATGTTGTCTTACGTAATACTCTACTGGATAATAATAGCATCATTGACGCTAGTACTACATGTGACTCCATTACATACCCCCCAATGAGACCGAACACTCGGTCTTAGGAAGGAAGTTGGAGCGAAAGGTAGGGTGCACAATAGTGCACAATCCTGATGAATAACACGCGTATTGCGTGGTGCCAGATGTTAGCATTTATTCGTAACGTAGATGTGTCATCAAAACACAATAGCAGTAGTCTCTTATCACACAGTTGCGCATGTAATGCCAGCGGAGACAAGATATAATTAAGTAAAAAAAAGAAACACAATAAGGTGACCCTTCCTCTGGGTCCGCTGTATCTACACGCTACTCTGCAGTGCATATCAGCTGAAAGGTTTTGAGTGAAGTACTCAAAAGTACCTACATAAACATAAAATTAACATGGGTCTAGGACCCGGATGACAATGCTTCCGCAACCACGCCCGTCTCAGTAACCATTGACTCCTCCTCCAGTGCGACATTAATCACGGGAGGGGGAGGCACCGATTCCGTCCTCGGTGGGGTTATAGGCCCCTCGACTGCAGGCGTGTCTACCATTATAGACTTAGTTAGTGCGACATTAATCGCTAAAGCTTTGGTGGTGAGCGTACCATGCTCTGCCGTGCGTAACAGGAGATTGACCCGGCCTGGGTCCATGTCAGCTGTAGGCAGGTCATGCGCTGCCGTGCATTTTAGGAGGCGGACCTGGTTTGGGTCCATGCCAATGAGATAGTAGAGGCCATTGGCCTCAGGGTTTTCGGGGAGACGACTTTCCTCATCGTGCTTGAACATAAGACGATAATGATCGTCTTCGGTCATCTCCTGCCAGCCATCCCATTGTGGGATTGCGGAAGGGGTGCCGTATTTATTCAAGCGCTCCATGCGCTCGTCGTCGATGTCGCAGAAGATGTCCATAGACATCGTGGGGGCATAGAATTGCTGCTCCAGGAAGACCACTCTGTATATATAAGCGTGGTCCACCCATTCCAGCGGGATCCGGTTGTGTAGAAGGACGCATAGCATATTGTCATCGGAGAAGTTCCGTGTCTGGTCGTCGGGCATGTGAACTTGGTGAATCTCGAGCTGTGGCCCATGTTGG
>JAMWFC010000124.1:65831-169802 GCA_027475525.1 Macrolepiota albuminosa
CCACTAGCACCTGGGCTTCGATATTGTGAGTCTCTCGCTGTTTGTGCAGTCGCTTACTGCGACGTGTTTTCTGCGCTTGCATGGCCCGTAGCTTGACCCTATGTTCCCTGATTTTGTGGAACCAATGCAGAGGCAAATCTTTGCCCTCTGGGTCAATACATTTGTCTGTCTGGACATAGTCATGCGCATCATGGACGTCATCTCGAGTATCACTCTCAAAATATCGAGACAGGCAATCCGCGACTTTGTTCAATTCACCTTTTACATAGGTGATGTCAAACTGATACCACGACATGTAGTCAATCCAGCAACATTGTCGCAGAGATAGATGCATCTGAGTCTTGAAGAACTCTAGTGCTTTATGATCCATAATGACGTGGATCTTATATCCCATCAGTTTATCCTCCCATTTTAGGAGGGCCTCCAGGATAGCGAGTGTTTCTAACTCATGTACAGCATAATTCTGCTGAGCAGCAGTGAATTTACGGGACATAAATCCCGCTGGTTGGCACGTCTGCCACGTTTTACCTTGGCCAAACATGGCCCCAACCCCAGTCTTTGACACATCACATATGAGCCAGATGGGCTCGTCGATGCGTGGATCAATTGGCTGGATGACTGGCGTCTTTGCGCATATGCACTTAATCATCTCAAAACACCGCTGATGCAGCGGTCTCCAGTGAAAAGGGGACCCATTCTGGGTCATGGCCATGAGTGGCCCTGTATATGCAGTGATGGCTGGCAAGAAGTTGCCAATATAGTTCACAAGTCCGACAAATCGTTGGATATCATTATATGTGCGTGGAGTACACCACTCTCAGATTTGGTCGAGCTTATCCGTATCCAGGTGAATGCCCTTCTCGTCAATGACGTGACTGAGACAATCTATACTCGTTGCGTACAACTCGCACTTCTTCCATTTGAGATAGAGGCTGGCCTTCTGTAGCCGTTCAAATACGACTTGTAGGTGCTGCTCATGCTCCTCAATGGTGTCAGAAAATATGAATATATTGTCTAAATAGACATGCATAAACTTCCTGATTACATCTCGGAAGATTGAGGTCATTAACCTCTGAAATGTCGCCGGTGCATTACAATCACCAATCTGCATGATGTTACTCACAAATGTCCCCATCAGAGATGAGAACAGCATCTTCAGTATATCCTCTTTACGTATGCGAACCTGTTCGTATGCATCTGTGAGGTCGATTTTCGACCTATACTTTGCTGTCACGACATCTTCTCGTATTACTTCCTGATCTGGAAGAGGCATCACATCCTTGACTGTATTATCATTGCGCTGTCATGCATCCAATGCAGTCCTTAATGTCCCGTCCTTCTTGGGAATACACAATAATGGTGCAGCTTGCACCGCTGGTCGTGGTTCCCACCACTTTGCGTTTATGTATCTATTCGTCTTTTCACGAAGTTGATCCTGTAGTGCTCGTGGACAGCGAGACAGATGATACTTGTACTGCTTAGTATTGTCAATGAGGTTAATCTCATGGTTAACCTCCCACCACGGAGGAAGCTCTTCCTTCGTTCCATTGACAATATCAGCAAACTCATGTTGCCATTGCTGGTGCAATCGAGGAATATCCTCCTCTGTAAGGCTCACAGCCTTACCTTTCCCTTTTGCTACGCGTGCTATACGTGCTGGTGCAATCGAGGAATATCCTCCTCTGTAAGGCTCACAGCCTTACCTTTCCTTTTGCTACGTGTGCTATACGCGGTTGAACCTTTGGTTCAAATCGCTCCCATAAGGCACGTACGTGCTCTTCTGTGAGATCTTCTGGGTTCAACCTTACAACGGGTTGTCTATCTACCACTCTCGTCGTCCTTGACGACGACTGCACACTTCTCACTTTCAACAATAGTCCATCACATATGATATCCATTGTTTCAGAGATCTCGTCCTCTCGTGTGTGATGGTATATTTCCCCCGTCTGGGTCGCCTGCACTTTTTCCATAGTCTGTGTCACCATTGACGCCACCAATTCGTTCCACTCCCGTGGCATACGTGGGTCATACGTCCATCGCACTCCTGGCTGAGGCACTGGTCGATCCATTAGCGACCTAGTGCTACCCACAGTTCCCATCGTACTATACACCTTGTCCTTGACGAGATCCTCAACCTTTACTTGAGAGCTAGTCGGCTGGCATTCCAGCGACTCCACCCTGCGTTTACTATGCTCATTCTTGCACTGTATAGCCTGCTTAGGCTTTCCATTGGTACACCCAATCACATCCAGGTGCTTCCCCTTCTTCAGAGTTTCTTGAAACTCTTCCTCAGACATCAGTATAGCCAGCGAGTCTGCTGGCAGGCTTTTGGGTGGGACCTGTTCATCCTCCACCTCCTGTACAGTTGCTCTCCTGTGACCATCTAGTCAGTTGCGTTCATCACGCCGCTTTTCAGTTGCGCGATAGCGCCTCAAACGACCATCTGTGTCGTTTAACACAACTTTCTCTGCCTTCAAAGGCGTACCATTCACAATGACCATGTCGTTCACGAAATCCAGCGACACCTTGTTCTTACGCATGAACGGTGTACCAATGATCATATCGTAGCGATCAAAATTCGCTATATCCACATATTCTCTTGTCAATGTCCCTGACGTCTTTATTCTCACTTCCACGCCAAACTGCACCATGGCGCGACTTCCTACAGTCCCCAGCTGGAGCATCAGCGGCTCCTCCAGTTCATGAACGTGAATCGCGTTGATGTGAGCAAACTGGGGCGTAATGCCTGTAGTGGTACTCCCGGAGTCCCACAACGTCCATGCTGGATGTCCATTGACATCAACATACGTGACCAGGCACTCCTTCTCCTTGGGAGTATAGCGTGGCCTGTGCAACTTATTAGTTGCCTTCTGCAGGGTTACGCGTCTCATTCGGACGTGCTGATCTCCACGGCACTCAGTCAGTGCAAACAGGTGTTCTTCCTCGTCCTCACGAGCATAATAGTCGCTGTCATACACGTCCACTGCGATGTATTTGTCGCCATCAATCTGGACGCTCTCGGTGTCATCCACTTCTGACCCGTCAGCCTCTACTTGCGGCTCCTCCTCTGTTTTGTCGACGATCTCATTGTCCTCATTGTCACTGATGACATCGCTCGGTGCTGCAGCCGTATGGGGCGCACGGATGTGTGCCTTAGGAGAGGCAGGACACTCCTTAGTGAAATGTCCGCTCCTGCCACAATTGTAGCACGCTGAGGGATCCCCGGCAGGCCTTCTCTGGGCCACTCCTGGAACCCCAGTGGTTTTGCCTGCCATACGCGCTGCAGGCACCACCACTCCTCTCGGTGCTACTTGATTCTGACCCAAAAAGGGTCGACTATCTTTCGCTGGCAATTGTCCAGCAGGCTTCGATCGAGGCCGTTGGCCTCCAGGGATTGTCTTACAAACAACGAATTGCAGATTGCGATTGTTCTCCATCTCCATCCATTTGGTCAGGAAGGTTCCCACCTTCACTGCCTGACGGTTCACAGTTCCTCGGCGGGAACTCCGCTGCTCATAATGGTTCGCCGTCCATGTCGACTGCTCATAACTGCCTGACGGTTCACAGTTCCTCGGCGGGAACTCCGCTGCTCATAATGGTTCGCCGTCCATGTCGACTGCTCATAACGGATGGCATATGCCAAGAATTCGGTCACAGTATTGACCTCCAGAGACAAATTGTCATCTATCAACACTCTCCTCATGTCTGCAGGTATTTCGTCCAGGAATGTCTCGTGAATAGTGTATTCATCTGATAGACGGCCATATTCTGTGCATGACCCACCAGGTCATCATAAAAGGTCTGGATGCCAGTCTTAGCGTCATACACTGCCTTTCTAAAGGCATCACAGGCTTCCTGCATCATAGCAGCGTTGACAAACCGATTGTACAGTCCTATCAGGACTTCTTTAAATGTCCAATGCGGCTTGTCGCGATTAATGTGGAGAACATGGCAATGGAACCAATTCTGAGCCTCTCCCTCCATAAATTTGTGTAGCACGAATATCCTCTCCTGGTCCATGTCGTCTCCACCATAGCAGCAGGCTGCGAGGTGGTAGCACACGTCCATGGCCCAGTCCTCCAGTTGAGAGAACCTATGTCCTCCGGCATACGCACGTATGTGCTTACCATCAGATTTACGGTGACTTACCCCAGCAGGGAACTTAAATCTGACTCCAAGGGAGTCATCCACCAGATGAGTGAGACGGTCATGCATATGATCCATATGGATCCTGACCGCTTCATTCATTCCCGGCGTAGTTTCACGCAATTCATGAGGTGCGGGCATCAAAAATGCCCGGGGACTGCGAAACAGGTGTTCATTGGCCGTTTGTTCTGGCCATGGGGTAGGCTGTTGCCCTACTTGTGGCTCTGCTGGTACTCCACCAGCCTGCCTGCCACTATCACGACGATTATTATCGTCTCAATCGTTATTTTTGCGATCACGACCTCCACCGTCGTTATTGCAACGACTTGGCTCCCTCCATTTGTAGTGACCACTACTATCATCACTACCACCTGAACCTCTGTCCGGTTCAGCTGTCCAAGCCGCAAATTGTTGCCGCATATCATCAACAGGTGTTACATCCTCACGCCCTTCAAAGGCTACCCCCTGGTCGTCAATTAACGACTCACCATGATTGCGCAAGTCCTGGTTGCGTATCCTCTGGTAATTGACGCATTCATTCCAGTTGTCCACTAGGTGGACGCGTCGCACTACGTGTCGTGGTCACGTTCGCTCCTCAAGAATGTGGACTTTGTCCACCTCTTCCTTGATTGTAACTTGCTTACAAGGTGTCTTAACCTCCTGCACTGCAAGTAGTGCCTCTGGCTCTGCTGGAGTTGTCGTCACCATCTCCACCTCAGACAATGCCAGCTGAGGCACTCCGCTAACAATGCGTTGACGGTTTGCGGCGTTCTGATGCTGAACGTAGTCTTGCTGAGACTCATTAGCCTGATGAGGCGCATTGAGCAATTCCATCGTGTCCGCAATTAATGGCGCTCATCGGCGCACACTCATCTCACATTCTACTGAGTCAGCTGGAGTAGCCGTTGAGACTGCTGACCCTCGCACCGCTTTGCGCTTAAGGTATTCCACTACTTCGAGTTTGAAGATGCGCACAAACAATTCGATATATTCATTCGAATCTGCACGGGGTACATTGTGGCTCCTAGCAGCCAGCAACTGTAAGTGCTTTACTACATAAAGCTGCAGACGCTTTCGCATCGATTTCTTTGCAACCGACGGATATCGGTCCAACACCAGCTGTAACTGGATAGACAAGGTCGAATGCGACCTTTTGCTTTCCTCATCGTCTGAGGATTCCAGCTCGGATTCTAAGTCCATAACTCTCCTGAGGCCGTCATGCCTCACCTGCGGCTGTTTGCCGGTTCTTCTGTGCAACTCTGGAATTCCAGGCGCTGTTGATGCCTTTTCCAACCTTACGACATTGTCGTCCTCCCTACTGACCACTATTGCTGGTCCTTGCGCCTGTCCTTGTGTCGTCAGTGATGATGGTCCCGGTTTAGTAGCTGCATCGGCCACATATTCCAAAAGCCGTTTAGTAGGTGCAGTCCGGAAGGGAGTACTATGCGCAAACGCGCTGCCTTGTACAATTTCCGAGTACTGGGTAATATCCGGTTGACCCTCAGAATGAGCTGACAAGCTCTCGGGCAATACCGGATACATCAATGAAGGCATTTGGCTTGCTGGCAGCGACACTCCTGAGACCGTGGATCTCTCTCCTTGTTTACCACCAGGTCGTACAATAGACATCATCCGTGATACGGATAGCTCACCAGGCATTCCAAAGCTTGCGCTGACATTGCGAGGAATCTTTTCATCTCGCTTTGGTGGAGGTTGGTATGCTGACGCAGATTGCATCTTCACAGCTTGAAGCACAGGTAGGTCACCTGTGTCTGCAGCTGGGAACGGAGGATCTGGATCAAGAGAGCCAGTCATGAAAGCACGTTTTCAACATGATGCCAACAGAAAATCGAGAGGTTTTGATGATAGTTAGAACTATCTTGTGTGTATCACACAAGTGCTAAATCAGACCACAGTATCAGATTTGACTAGTACTTAGAGTGAAAACAAGATGTTGTCTTATGTAATACTCTACTGGATAATAATAGTGTCATTGATGCTAGTACTACGTGTGACTCCATTACAGTACAGTTGTTTCCCATGCTTCAAAAGCCCCAGAAGCTTTCAACCTGGCATAGAGAATCCCTAGACTTGTTCTCTTAGGATCTCCCTCTGCTAGGTAAGTAGTTATTATGATATTGTCAGTACATACTCTAATACACTTTGAATCTCCCTTTGCCAGCTGTGTGACTGACCCACAGCCTCTAGAGGTCGCCCTTACACTGGAGTTGCTTGCTTGCTCTGAAAACTCAGGTGCAGACTACTCAAGCTTCCCTCACCTTTCACACCACCAAACTTGCTGGATTATTTCCCTTTAGGCCTTTTTAGAGCACCTCCCTCTCACTCTTACTCCTCTCCAGGTGCCTCCAGTCCCTCGCTTTAGGGCCTCTCCCCAGTTCATGCCAATATTCCTCAGCACTTCCAGACACATTCAATGGTGACCAAGCCATGGATGAGCGCTTTCTGCAGTCATATGTCACCTATATTCAGCTTAGTGGTAAGGCTTTCCCTTCTCATGCTCTCAAAATTGCCTGGGTTCTCTCCTACATAAAGTCTGAGTGAGCTTTGACCTACGTGTTACAAGTTTTTCAATATCCTGGAGGAGTAGAGAGTTTTGGAAGTTGGGATCAGTTTGAGAAGGAGTTTAGGACAGAGTTCTTCCCCTTGGACCCTGCTAAGATAGCAGCCCTCACTCTTTAAGATCCTCATCAATATGGATAGAGGAAGCAGATCTTAGATGAGTATATTGATTCTTTCAGAGCTTTTGCTAAACAGGCCCGCTACTCTGATAGTCTTCAGCTCTGTTTCACCTTCCAAGATGGCCTCCTTTCCTTTCTTATGGATCGGATCAACAGCATAGCTGAGGGATAATCTGACAACATAAGCATTGAGTCCTGGTATTAGGTAGCATGTGATTAGTGGCAGCTCATGGACCTGCTCCTTGCTCCACCTCACAGGCATCTTTCTCTGCTTATTATCCTATCCAGCCTCCCCTTCCATCTTGTGCTCCACTCCCAGCTCAGATACCTGCAGCACATTCTCTCCCTTTCAGAGTACCTATGGATGTTAATGCCTCTTATCAATGTTTCTCTCTTTCTCTCCTCTGCTGTCACTGTGAAAAGCCTGGTCACTTTGCTCAATATTGCTCCAAGAGGTTGGAGGTGTGCTATCTCTCAGCCTTAGAGCAGAAAAAGCTCCTTCTCCAGCTTCTTGCTGCCTGAGATGTTTAAGGAAACCTCTTTCCAGATGTACAGACTGAAACAAAATCTTTGGAGGAGTTTTTGAGTCCTGTAGAGACTGTAGCAAAACCATTGGAGCAGTTCTTTGGTCCTGCAGGGGAGGGTTTTTGATAGAGCAATGGATGAGTTGTATGCTTCTGCCATCTGGTGCTAATTGATTCACATGTCTATCAGTAGAATCTTCTAATATATTGCTCCCTGTTCATGATTCTCTGACTGAAACTGTAAACACCTCCTCCAACATACAAAACACCTTCTTGGTCCAAGCCTCAGCTAAGACCTCCTCTCCTCCTTCTCCTGTCTGACAACCACATGTTCCAGCTTGGAAATGATGTCTTCCTCATTGCTATGTTGTTGCCTCCACTTCTTCTTTCAATTCTCTGCATCTGAATGTGGAGATTGAGACAACTGGCACTTAGCAGACTTGAAGCATTGTAGCTCTCTTAGATAGTGGTGCTACTGGACTCTTCCTGGACACCAATTACATGGGACAACACTAGCTCACTATTTGACCTCTCTCTCATCCTATTCCAGTGTATAACATCAATGGCACACTCAATGAAGCTGGATCTATCCACTTAGTGGTGGATTTAGTCCTTTGTTATCAGACTCATTCAGAGTGTGCTGTTTTTGTGGTCTTCAGCATAGGAAAGGAGGAAATGATACTTGAGATCCAAAGTGTATTAGAGTATGTACTGACAATATCATAATAACTACTTACTTGGCAGAGGGAAATCCAAAGAGAGAGATCCAAAGTGTATTAGAGTATGTACTGACAATATCATAATAACTACTTACTTGGCAGAGGGAAATCCAAAGAGAACAAGTCTAGGGATTCCCTATGCCAGGTTGGACACTTCTGGGGCCTCTGAAGCATGGAAAACAACTGTACAGTACAACAAAACCTTAAAAACTTGAAAATTGACTAACCAAACAACTGTGCAAACAAGGCAGGAAAACTCCGGACTTTGGAAGTCAGAAAGGCAAACTCTGGCTTATATAAGCAGTCTGAAAGTGGTGCTGAAGGGCCCACACTTGTCTGAATGATAGCTAAAGAACCAGAGCACCTCAGAGGCTAAGAATAGTACTAACAGATAGTGTTGAGAGAATAGAAACAGCAAAATAAGAGAATGATAGAAGAAATAAGGAAATGAATAAAAGGAGAGTGAAGGAATAGGGAGTGTGACAATGGTAAGTATTTATAGTAAAAATGAGTTCACTATCACCAAGTAGCTAAGAGCCACCAAGGTGTGGTGAACTGCAAGAAATGTAATTAAATGTTGTGCATTAAACTAAATAATGAGAAATAAAACAAGAAAGCTATCTGTCTGACTGAGGGAGGGGTGCCAAGAGACATCAGGTGCCAGAATAAATGCCAAGCTGTCTGTCATGAGTAAATGCTATTATTCTCAATCTGTAAGTGCTGTCATTGGCTAGCTGCACCACATGCTGATTGATTGATGCCACTTGTCACTTGCTTGCTGATAGCATAATTTTTAGCTGTCACCTGTCATTCTAGCTGCTGCCAGTGCTATTATTGATCAGTTCCATTGCTTGCTGTGCATGGCTGTCAAGTAAGGCCTAAAATGAATAAATCATGTGTGCCAAATTTGGAACAAGCGTGGCAAGGTGTCCAGAGCTGATGCCAAGCCTGCTATTGATGTGCCTAGCCTGTGTGGGGTCCTATCAGCACACTACGCTATAAAAATCTTAAAAAATCAAAAATTGCCTAAACAAACAATTGCACAAATAAGAGGCAAACTTCGGCTTATATAAGTAGTCTGTATGCAGTGTTGAAGGGCCCACACTTGTCTAAATGATAGTACAAGAACTAGAGCACCTCAAAGGCTGAAAGTAGTACTAATAAATAGTGTTAAAACAATAGAAACAGTAAAGTGAGAGAATGACAGAAGAAATAAGAAGTAAAAGAGGAAAGAAATGAGGAGTTCCCTGACACTCTAAGTCATCTGAACCATTGCAGAGACAAACATATGCAGGGCATTTCAATGATGCCCTGACATCTAAGAGAAAAAGAAAAAAGAAGGCTTGAAAGCTTTCTCTAACTGTGGAAGCAGACAAGCAGCTAGCTTGTCTACTGCAGCAACTGCACAATGCTGGTGTGCTCAAGGACATGAATATTGACATCTTCAAAAACCCACTAGTGCAGATTGCACTCAATCAAGTTCTTAATGAACTTGATCTTGTCAAACAGCAGTGCAAAAAGGCTCATAAGAACCTCTACAGGGCTGCTCTCAATTTGGAAAGCAAATGGCTTCTCTTGTAGAAGAATCACCTCAACAAGACCCTTTTCTATTACCTATTGCAAAACCAGTTTGTTGCACTATGAGAAACTTGCTATACAGAGTGAAGATGTGATAATGGGAGATTAGTTTCTGCAAGGACCATCAAAGGAGAAAGGGAGGGACAAACAAGCACTCAATTCAAAGATAGTGATAACTGGGTCATCAAACTCAGTCTCTATTACACTACATTTACAGGCCCAGTAAGTCCTATGCAAATTTTTTTGAATAGTATATCTATGCTATCATCAAGCAAATCTGACATGTCTAGCCTGACAAGAAGCAGCATGTGAGCTGCTCCTATACTAGTACATTTCTATAGAAATGTATCTGAAGAGACAGACTCAGGGGTCATTGAGGTTAAGCAATCTCACATATACAACTTTCCTCAAAAATATTCTGAGCAGCCCATCATGACCATGCACTGCAAAATAGTGACAAATAATTTTTCATCCAAGGGCCTGCTGAAGATAAAAAGAACAATGATGAATCTGATGATATAAACTCATCACAAATATATGAGGATATTGAGCCTGACAACAACAAACAAATGCATGGTCTCAAGAAGGCTTACAATGCTAAGATTGAACAATGCTTAGTGCATGATACTAAAAAGTCCAAGTAGGACTTCAAGCAGCTGAATAATATCATGTCTAGCCATCTTTCAGATAGCTGAGAAACAATTCATATCAATGGGCATCAGAAATGCTAAATAACTTTAAGGGCAACTTGCACCCTAACTTTTATTGGTCACCATCAATCAATGTTGTATATGTAGGTGAGGAAGCAAAGATTGCTTACATCTACAAAATGTCCAGAATAGTGTACACTACTTGGTCACATTACAAATTGTACTCATGAGTACCTCATAGACCTATGAACTCAGAGCAAGTATAACCAAGCTTCCTTGTTACACTTGTGCAATTGTTTGTTTAGGCAATTTTTGAGTTTTTTAAGTTTTTGTTGTCCTGTACAGTTGTTTTCCATGCTTCTGAGGCCTCAGAAGCATTAGTCCTAGCATAGGAAATCCTTAAACTTGTTTTTTTTAGATCTACCTCTGCCAGGTGAGTAGTTATTATGATCTTGTTAGTATATACTCTAATATACTTTGGATCTCCCTCTGCCAGCTGTTGTGACTGAGCCATAGCCTTCAGAGATCCCTTTACAGCAAATTCACTCTGACTAGTGTGAACTAATTGTGGAAAAATATTGTCTTGGCACAAAATGTGGCTACATACTAGCTGAGCAGTCTTATTGGCTGCTCAACTAATTTTTTGTATTTACCCTCTCTTTTACATTGTGTTTTGTAAAGTGTTATCATCATATTTATTTGTACTAACTCTTTCACCTATATAGCCACTCTTCTGTCCAACTTAGCATACAAGATATGTGCTCAAATAGTAATGAAAATAATAGCTTTAAAAGAGTATTGGGCCAGGCATGTTACTCAGTTTCTCTCAAGAGACTATTCTTTTCATTGTCTTACAATTCTTTCCAGTTCATTTTCCCATCACATTATGCTGATTCTTTTCAACTTTTTTGTGTGCTGTTTTCTGGAATTATATAATATGATATTGTGATGAATGCATATCCATTATTTTTTCCATGGCCAACCTAGCAGTCAAAATTGTCAGGCTTGTTCTTTTTGGATTTTTCTCTGGTAAATAAGTATTATTACTATACTACTTACTAATTTAATATTCTGATATATTTTAGTTTTTCCTCTACCAGTTGTGTGACTTAGCTCTAACTTTCAGAGATTACCCTTACAGCAGAATAAGTCTCCAACTCCAGTCTGTAAGCTTTTTATAGCTTGCTTTGAATTCTTTCTTGCCTTAAAAGTCACTTTTCCACTAATTTGCTTGCTTTCTCCTCATTTCTATAACTCAATCAGTTTCTAAAAACAATGCCTGGACAAATCTACTTGCTTCAGAAGGTCATATGCAGGGTATTCAAGCTTTTTTTTATCCTGTATACTAAATTTGCCACATTCTGTTAGACTATAGATACAATTTTTCAAATTCTCCCAGCACTCTTAAAATCCCTTGCTTCTCATTCTGTTGAGACTCTAGCATATTCTACATCTGCTGCTCCAGTCTATATTCTATGCTTTGACAGCTCTACCTCTATATCTATACAACAGAGTTCTAAGCCTTAAATCTTACAGTGCATGCTAGATGCAGATTAATCAGTGAATTGACCATGTATAAAGTAAGAATAAGACTGCGGACTGTAATGTAAAATACTGTAATTACATTAAATAAATTTGTACAGTGAAGTATCTAATTAGACAAGAAACAATGATACCAATAATATAGATGCAGATCATTACATGTAGTGTTTATTACATGCCTTGATTTTAGATCTATGAAATGAAAAAAGAGCATATTATGTGTTGGGGTGTAAGTTGCGAGTCTCCGACGGTAATGATATCACGTAGGTGTTACTATGTCCAGGAAGTTACCATTACATCATCGTTCCTCTAAAGGCACGTCGCCAACCCTACGTGTCTGTTTGTAGATCACTTGTCAATGACTAGATCAACGGAAATAGAATTGGTTTATCGTACATGGGAGGAGATCACTGATACTATCTGAGACTTCTTCGATACAGTAGGATGTCCTCTAACGCGCTGCCGCATTGTTTTCACGGAAACTCACGTTTGAACCTCATTTGCGTGTAATGCAATACTCCCTAAGGCCCCGGCACTCTCTAGGTGTCAGATTACTTGCCATGAAACCATGCTGAATATCTTTGGATTCCAAAACCTATATGGTTAATAGTCAGGGTTGGCTACTCAAAAATTAGCACAGACATATATGCTGGTTGCGTACCTTCCTATTCCTATATTTGATCCACCTCATTCATTTGTAGTGATGGCTTACGAATCCGATGCCTCAGCGTTTCTACTTTTTTTTAGCGAAGCATTGCATTCTACTTGTCAGATTAATTGTTATCAGACCATCAAACTGAATACCCTGGTTTCCAGATCTATAAATTGTGCTATGCCAATGCATCGGTCAACAGCAAAATTGAAAATATGTACTTGCGAATACCGAATTCTTTTTCCTTTCAATTAGTCTACCCGTTTGATACTCCAAAATTAACACAATCCTCAGGTTCAAGCCGAAGGCGCAGTGAGAAGATTCTCATTGCTGTGACTGTGCTTTACTCTGACTGAGATGGATTAATGTTCTACTACTGACTAGTGAGTGGACGGTATAAGTATGATTATGGAACATCGAATAAAAGGATCTTGTATAATAATTTAATAGATAATTTACCGAAGGATACTGTCCGACATTGAAAAACAATTACGACTGCTCAACCACTTCTTTTTCCCGGAGTTCCACCATAGCTGTACGTATCGCCTTGGAACGAGAGACGACGTCGAATAGACCTTGCACATGAGAAGGTTCCCATCCTATTGGTAAGCGTTCATAGATCATCCATTCACGCAACCACTCCACAGGAACACCGACGTTCTTTCCTGCACGTGTCTCCATAACACCGAGAATGACGCCCATTTCTCCTCGAGCAATTTCGGCATGCACAGGATCTAGTTCTGGACTCTGTCTTTCTCGACGAACACGAGCACGCGCGACATCAGTCGCGTCCATCAAGATGCGCCTGTCACCGTATTCCGGACCTTCTCCCTCTTCATCGCCTGTTTTTGCGTCGGCTAGCAGCAGGTTGACCAGTCCGTCATGAACTCTAATGGGCGCGTATTTTTGACCTTTGGGTGTGTCCTTGTGCACAAGGCTAGCGTCATGCTCAATCCGTCCATGTTCTCCGATTTCATGGAGGTCGACGTTCCGTATTCTTCGCAAGAGCAAGAAACCTCCAAAAGAGAGGAATAACGCGAGTAGCGTCGAGAGGTTGTAGCATGCCTGCAAACCTGCGGCTAGATCGAAAGGGCTAATGTTCTTGCCATCTCGTGGACTGTGGATCAACTTCATTAGTTTGTTCGCGGAGGCCAGTAGGCGCACAAACATACATATAACCGTGGTTTGCCATTGTATTTAGTGCTGGACACGGTGATCGACTGTCGCCTTTCTGAGCTGGGCGCCAGTCATGAGTTTTGCCTGTTACCGGACAGGTCTTTCGAGAGTCTGAGTGTTTGTTGGTAGCAAGATAAGAAAACATGGTATGAACAACGGTGGAGATATCTGAAGTGAAGTTACATCGACGTCCTGATGAGCGATATTTAAGCAAATCCTGACGAGACGGAAGTATCAAAATAAGTAAAGCATCTGATGCAAACTCATGATCTGTAAAGCAAGATCAGTTTCAGGCACTGTGTCATGATCGACATATTTTAGTTTTATTTATTTATTTCATTTATTTTATTTTATTTGATCCGTATCCAAACACCCTTTTATTTTCGAAGTTCCGGTCTCATAAGTATCCACAACTATCGTCATTTTCTCCTGTAACTATCGTCATGTTCTCCTGTAACTACTTATCACGATACTATTCGAACTCCTGTAATTATCACAAGGACAATAGGACTCAGCATATGATTACTAGAAGTAGAGTATAAAAGGCCTATGTATTCGATAGCAAACTCTAACTTCGTTGCTGTTGGTTTTTCTCTGATTTAATTATCAAGTCAGTTCCTGACATTGCAACGAAGTTCCACACTCAGCCAAGGTCCCTAGCTCATTGTAGCCAGCGTCGTCCTCGCTGTTTCCCCCGTCACACTCGACACCAACACTTTACGCTTTCACTACTTTTATCCTACTCGACCTCCACGCTAACCGCGTAACACGACAAGACTTAAAGTATATTTTATTTTCTTATTATCCTCATCGCCGTTTGCCGGTGCTGCTAACGGTAGTCAGTAAATAGCGAGGAACCCTAGTCAGTACGTACAAAAGGGCTGCTCCGAGGCACCCTCCAGAGTTGAACTGTTGGGCCTGTGTCCTTAAGTGGACCAGCTCTTCATACACCAGTGCAACAGGCGGTAGTCACTCCGTTGAGCCTGGGTATTTAACAACTGCTCTCTGGTTTATCGGCGTGAACGCGCGTCGACTCGTGGCCGACGAAGATCTCGATTTGCTTCCTGCACGTGCTGTCCAAAGGCATATAATCGGCTGATTATATTGAGCTTTCACTTGCACACGTGTCACAGCCTCTACGGTATACACCCATGTCATCTGACTCCGACCCTATGACTACGACCGCACCAGAGGATGCAGTCAGCATTCTTCAAAGCGGGATCACTTCCATTCTTGATGCCATCAATCACCTTATCCCCACTTGGGGTGCTACCGCTGCCAATCTTGACGTTACAGCCCAGTCTGTAAATCAACTTGCGATAGCCACTGCACAGTCTGTCGACGCTACTACAAACAACATCGCCGCCATTACCAATCGCCCTCAGCCTCATATCAACGTGGCCGTAAATCCGAGGACTGTCCCTCTTCCAGACGAATTTAAAGGTTCCAAGGACAAGGCAGCCTATTTTTTGCGTTCCTGCAATCAGTACTTTGCGCAGGCAGAGGTTTCGAGGGATGAAGTAAAAATAGCTACGGCATTGGCCTTGATGAAAGGCGACAAAGCAAGCAAGTGGGCGGAGAATCAGCTGGAACTCATCCAAGATGAAAGACAGGGGGCGCTTACCACCTGGACGATGTTCCAAGCTGCCTTCAGAGACCATTTCGGAGACCGCACCCCCCAGGAAACTGCCGCGGCCAAGATTCGAACTCTCATCATGGGAGATAGAGCAGCGGATGAGTATAACACCGAGTTCGACAATCTTAAGAATGATACGAGGTGGAACGAGGCAGCGTTACTCGATCGTTACAAATTGGGATTAGAAAAAAATCTGTTGATGAAGATTTATCAGTGTGATCCCCTTCCCAGGACTTTGCAGGAGTGGCAGGACAAAGCGGACTTACTAGACCGACAGTGGAGGCAGTCTAAGATCACGGCAGGGAGGGCAGAGGAGGAGCGACGTGGCCAGAGAAATCCGAACAAACAGACAAACGTTCCACAATCATCGACGACTCAGACCAAACATGCTACTACTCCCAACACTCAAACGACTACCGCCACTGACCCGAATGCTATGGACGTCGATGGCACTCGTAAGCGTGGACCACCAACCTGCTATAATTGTGGGAAAATAGGCCACATCGCCCGGAACTGTCGCTCGCCTAAAGTCATCAAAGTAGTGGAGGTGGGGGATATGACGGACGAAATGAAGAAGGCGGTGGCGGCACAACTTCGTGAACAGGGTTTTTGAGCAGCTCACCATGTAGCCGAATGGCTGAGCGCAACCAGGATTCCAATTCGAGTAACAATTCTATTCCTTCTGTATTGATCAATCAAAAACAACATTTATGTAATGCGAAAGGAGAGGAATCTAAGGCTATGCAAGAGAAACCTATGGTAATAAACACTGTCAATACGTCCACTCGAGTCAACGTAGAGCTGCGACGACTGGACAACTATGAGTCAATAAAGGTTGAAGGACTATTGGACTCTGGAGCGACCAACATGTTTATTCATAAGGATTTTGTCCGAAAACACAACTTACCAGTACAGGATTTACCCCGCGCAATACCAGTGTTCAACGTCGACGGGTCAAAGAATGAAAACGGATCTATAACGAAATTTGTACCACTGAAAATGAGGTATAAAAATCATTCGGAAAAGGTCTATTTCTACGTCGCAAACATAGGGAGGTCCGACGTGATCATTGGACATAACTGGCTGGAAAAGCATAATCCTGAAATAGATTGGGAGACAGGGGAAATAACTTTCAACCGATGTCCGAGTTCTTGTGGGAGAGGAAGGATCGATAAACTGAAAGCGGAGGCTAAAATAAGAAAACATGCAAAAAAAGGCCGAAAACCGGTAGATAAAGAGGAGGTCGTTGGTGAGAAGAACGTAAAACAGACTAAGTTCAGATGGCTAAAAGAAGGACATCAATACGTACGATTTTTTAATCCCGAAGTAGGGATTTTTGACAGTCTCTTTTTCGAGAAAAGCCGGATGCCGGCAGCAGCAGTACTAAGAATAAATGCGACATCAAATATTTCGCAACGGATAGCGCAAAAGGAGAAGGAGCGAGAACGAAAGAAAACCATGAAGGAAATGATACCGGAACAATACTACGAGCCATATAAAATAGTATTCGAAAAGGAAGGGTTTGATGATCTACCTCCCCGAAGACCGTGGGACCACGCAATTGATTTACTTCCAGATGTTAAACCCAGCAAAGCTACGAAGGTTTACCCAATAAGTCCACAAGAACAGAAGGAGTTAGACACGTTCCTCGAGGAAAACCTGAAAAGTGGGCGAATACGTGGATCAAAGTCTCCATGGGGATCGGGATTCTTCTTTGTAAAGAAAAAGGATGGAAGGCTAAGACCAGTTCAAGATTATCGGAAGTTGAACGCAGTAACAGTCAAAAATGCTTACCCATTACCACTGATCTCAGAAATCATTGCAAAACTACGGCACGCACGAGTATTTTCTAAAATGGACGTACGGTGGGGATTCAATAACATCCGGATCAGAGAGGGAGACGAGCATAAAGCAGCGTTTTTAACTAATCGAGGGTTGTTTGAGCCGACCGTGATGTTCTTTGGATTATGCAACTCACCGGCAACTTTTCAAACCATGATGAATAATTTACTTAAGGATCTGATACTCCGAGGCGTCGTGATGGTATATATGGACGATATCTTGATATATACCAAAACCCTCGCTGAGCACCGAAAAGTCGTCTTGGAAGTACTAGAAATCCTGGAAAGAAACAAGCTATATTTAAAACCCGAAAAATGCGAATTTGAGAAGGCGAAAATAGAATACCTTGGCGTGGTTATCGGAGAAGGAAAGGTAGAAATGGATCCAGCCAAACTAGCCGCAATTAGTGAATGGCCCGCACCTAGAACAATTAAGGAAACGCAATCATTCCTAGGATTTTGTAACTTTTACCGGAAATTTATCGAGGGTTTCGCAACAATTGCTCAGCCCCTGTATCGCCTTACAAGGAAAAGTCAAAGGTTTCATTGGACAACGGACTGCAGCCAATCATTTCACGATCTAAAAACGAGACTAGTTTCATCACCCGTTCTAACCCTTGCAAGTGACAACGAACCCTTTAAAATCGAAGCCGACGCCTCTGACTATGCTTCAGGGGCCGTATTGTCACAAAAGCATGATAATGAGTGGCACCCTGTAGCTTATTATTCGAAAGGGTTCTCAGCAACGGAAAGGAACTATGAAATACATGACAAAGAACTGTTAGCTATTATTAGGGCCCTAGAGGAATGGCGTCACCTTGTACAGGGAAGCCAGCACAAGATTGAAATCTGGACGGATCATAAAAATTTAGAATACTTCTTGACAGCGCGGAAGTTGAATCGCAGACAAGCGCGATGGTCAGGATTCCTAGCAGATTATGATTATACCCTAAAACATAAACCGGGAAAGACTATGTTAAAACCAGACTTACTATCTCGAAGGCCAGACCACAAAGTCGGAATAGAAACCGACAATGACAACGTGACCCTAATTTCACCCGAACACATATCAGCATTACTCATCAACAGCGCCGTAACGATAGCAACGGAAGGGGACGAAATAGTATTAGAACTGAAAAGGAGAGGTCTGGTGCCGATCAATGAGCACGACAAGTTTGGAAAATGGAAACAAGAAGACGGGCTTACTTTCCGAAACGGGCTAATCGTAGTACAAGATAATGAAATAAAAAGACGTATAGTAAGCCTTTACCACGACTCAACTACGGCGGGACATCCGGGGAGATTGAAAACCAAGGAGTTGATCACCCGAAACTATTGGTGGTCAAAAATGACCGAATACATCAACAAATACGTCGACGGATGCAGGAAATGCCAACAGACCAAGATTTTCCCACAAAAACCACGAGGACAGCTGTTTCCTAACTCGATTCCCGAATTTCCTTTCCAAATTATATCGACAGACTTCATCACGGGGTTACCCATCTCTCTAGGATACGATGCCATAATGGTGGTAGTAGATCGGTTTAGTAAGCGCATCTATGCGATCCCTTGCAATAAGGAGGTAGACTCAGAAGGAGCTGCAGTGTTATTTAGAGACCATGTATGGCGTCACGAGGGGCTACCGTATACCGTCATTAGTGATCGAGGCTCACAATTTGCTTCCGCGTTCACCAAAAAACTCTACGGCTTGTTGGGGATATCACGTAATATTTCAACCGCTCATCACCCGCAAACTGACGGGCAGACGGAACGCATAAATCAGGAAATCGAACAATACCTACGTCTATTTATAAATTACCATATGGACGATTGGGCTACTTGGCTGCCCCTTGCGGAGTTTTGCTATAACAACCGAGCCTCAAGCGCAACGGGAAAGTCCCCTTTTTTCATAAATAAGGGGCGAGAAGTCAACACAGGTTTAGATCCTACCCCTAGTTCCCGGAACATAGAATCAGCAGACGATTTCGCTGCCCGGATGAGGGACATTCGCGAGGAAACCAAGTCAGCGCTAAAAGGAGCATCGGACGACATGAAACGCTTCTACGATCAACATTATCAACCAGAAGAATACGAAGTAGGGGACAAAGTCTGGTTGAATGCCGAACACATTTTTACCGGAAGACCAAAAAAGAAATTAGATTGGAAACATCTGGGACCATTTCCTATTGTTAGAAAACATTCTTCTCATGCGTACGAACTTAAACTACCACGTTCTTGGCGAATGCACCCAACTTTCAACATTTCTAAACTTCGCCGATATACTGAAGACGATTTTAACCGACCGGTTCCACGTGTTACACTGAACGTCAGGGGAGAAGATTGGGAACCCTCCATTATCCTCGACTCACGCCTTAAGAACGACAGACTTGAATACTTGGTGAGGTGGAAGGACCAATCAACTTCGAGAGACACATGGGAGCTCGAAACGAGAATAACAACTGAGTCCCCGGACCTTGTTACTAATTTCCACCGTTTGAACCCTGCTGCTGCTCGAAGGATCTCGTTGGCAGACTACAACTCTCTTGTCTTCGTACCGATTCCGGAACCCCTAACAGATCTAGCTCGTCCGGAGTCCTCGCATAAAAAGGGAGGTGATGTCATGATCGACATATTTTAGTTTTATTTATTTATTTCATTTATTTTATTTTATTTGATCCGTATCCAAACACCCTTTTATTTTCGAAGTTCCGGTCTCATAAGTATCCACAACTATCGTCATTTTCTCCTGTAACTATCGTCATGTTCTCCTGTAACTACTTATCACGATACTATTCGAACTCCTGTAATTATCACAAGGACAATAGGACTCAGCATATGATTACTAGAAGTAGAGTATAAAAGGCCTATGTATTCGATAGCAAACTCTAACTTCGTTGCTGTTGGTTTTTCTCTGATTTAATTATCAAGTCAGTTCCTGACACACTGCTCATTGTTACCATCCTTCGTTTCGTGCCGAGGACTCATCCAACAACGCGAGTGGCCACCAAAAGTATCAAACGTTCAAGAATCCTGGGCGGTCCTGATAATTGACCGCTGATAACTCGAAGAAGGCTGCAAGACCACATCGACGAAACTGAAAGCCGATGGAGGAGTGAATAAAAGCCACGGCACGTGCTCAGGGAACACAGTCATCGGCTCGCCACCTCCGTCGTCGGCTTCCCATCCCTGCTGCACCGCACTTATGGGAACGTTTCGTCTCTGATACCGCGCCTTAGCTTTGGATGTTTCATATCGTGGACAGCGTTCCCTTTGGCCCTGTGGCATCATGTATATATACATCGACAATGACAAGTATATCCTGCTGTTCGATGGAGCGTCCGATCATTTTTGCAACTCTAAAATCATCTCAATAGAACACTCTCGTCTCTTTTTCTGTCTTATACCTAAGTAACTGGGTTGTCTGATTTCAACCCTGTTGATGAAAATCCCTGAATAAAGCTGATCATTCGGCATCGACGCGATGCTCAAAAGATCCCAGAAGTTTGAGACGTTTCGTGAGAATATCATTAATCTTGTTGCATATGTTGCCTGTTGCAAGGCCGCTTCATGATGAACAACATTTCCTGATGATTCCTATCTTTGCTGAATGGTAAGACCACGCTGCCAAGTTCCTTCTGATGCGAAAGTGGGGCGGCGCGATGGAGGCTGTATTGCATTCCTTACCATCCATCCACAATCTGTCGCATCTAATGTACCAAAATATCCCCGAGGAGTGCTTGCCCTCACATCTATTGTGCTGTCAATAATGGACTCTCCAAGATGATTGATAATTTGTGGGTACATTTTTCGGTGTCCAAAGACATCAGTACACAGCTTGGATTCCTACTCATAGTATGAAATAATTGAGCCACTTCAGTTGCTTGGACTCACGGTCGTGACCTCTGAATTGTGATGTAGGGGCCACGGATTTATCAAATTGCAGAGCTGTACGATGTCTCAGTTGAATAATATCGGGTGTCCATGGAAAGGCTGAGGCGCGACTCAAGGAAACATAGCGACGACAAAAGCTGTACCAGTAGCTTCTTTAATCATCGTAGTTTCGACGGAACAAACCGACTCTCTGGAGAATCAGAGAAGCCATCATCCATTATAGACGCAATTTTCTTTCGCATTCAATATCGATCTCCGGAAGCAGATCTAAACTCCCAGACTCTCCAAATCTGTACTAATCAGGAATTATTCATGACACGTGAGACCACCTCTGATACAGATTGTGCATGTCTATTTTCTGGCACAGTTGTCCATATACTTGGTGAACCGCTCTATATCTTGACTTACCAGTACTAACGCTTAGTATAGGGTGAACCCAAGGTTAGGGTACCTTTTGCCAGAACTCGTTGTTTGGACACAAATCACTCAATTGGCTCAATTCTGAAAGAAAAACAAAAACACCTCCAAAGTGAGAAGGTCCAACGTTGTTTGATACGTGACCCAACCCACATGCCGCATTTCGTCAACATCGTGCCAATGTCCCATCGTCGATAGAGTGTGTACCGTCGGCTCATGATACAGCTCGATATGCGCGCGGCAGAACGGTTACGACATCTCGTGGGATAATAGACGTTCTGCCCGAAAGTTCCTCAAACCCTCAACCACACGGGTTACACCTGATGCTTTTGTTGTCTTCAATGATGCACAACAAACGTTGAACTGGTGGGAAAGTTTATGATCAACCTGACCTTGCGCCCATAGTGTTCTGTGGATGGCCGATATCAGTCCTCACGACAGCCTGATACAGACATAGTATGTGAGAACTCATGACCAGTCTCGCTTTTTATCCTGGAATTATAAAACTGAGAATACAATTTGACCAGTTCAAGCGGCAGAAAATGACCAAAACGAGAGCAGGGCGGCCGGATGGACATAACCCCCTAGGCATTGATGGCGCCGGTTGATCAGAAGTGTAATCTCCGGTTTGCGCCGAACGTTCACTCGCCACCCTTGTTGACTGTTTATGTCGATTCTTACCTTGATCTTACCCCATAACAGATGCCGACGAGTCACTACAATGTTACTCAACAGGAAAGCTTATGAGTGTGTGGGCCGCTGTACACACACGGTTTAGTATGCCATCTAATGTGAACCCTAGGGTGTTTTGACGAGTATTGAAGTTTGAAGGCGCACGGGTGCGTTACAAGATCAACGACAATGCCATGACACAAGATCTTTCAACGGATGCGTGAAACCTAATTGCCAGGATGCTCTTCAATTGTTCTCAGTGATCACAGTCTTCGTCATTATCATGATTTACTCTTTGACGATACACACGAGGACCCGTATTTACGATTGATTCAGGGTCTGTCCCTTGAGAAACGTGCTGTCACTTGCACTCCTCATCGGCTTTCAGTTTTGCCGATGTAGTCTTGCAGCCTTCTTCGAGTTCCCAGTGGTCAATTATCAGGACCGCCCAGGATTCTTGAACGTTTGATACTTTTGGTGGCCACTCGCGTTGTTGGATGAGTCCTCGGCACGAAACGAAGGATGGTAACAATGAGCAGTGCCTGAAACTGATCTTGCTTTACAGATATTTGCATCATATGCTTTACTTATTTTGATGCTTCCGTCTAGTCAGGATTTGCTTAAATATCGCTAATCAGGACGTCGATGTAACTTCACTTCAGATATCTCCACCGCCGTTCATACCATGTTTTCTTATCTTGCTACCAACAAACACTCAGACTCTCGAAAGACCTGTCCGGTAACAGGCAAAACTCATGCCTGGCGCCCAGCTCAGAAAGGCGACAGTCGATCACCATGCACAGCACTAAATACAATGGAAACCCACGGTTACATGTACATTTGTGCGCCTACTGGCCTTCGAAAACAAACTAATGAAGTTGA
This sequence comes from Macrolepiota albuminosa, assembly GCA_027475525.1. NCBI lineage: Eukaryota > Fungi > Basidiomycota > Agaricomycetes > Agaricales > Agaricaceae > Macrolepiota > Macrolepiota albuminosa. The sequence continues at coordinate 88,857 of JAMWFC010000124.1, forward strand.
TTCCACAGTCAACGAGATGGAAAGAACATTAGTCCTTGGGGTCTAGCCGTAGGATTGAAGACTTGCTACAACCTTTCGACATTACTTGCCTTCTTCCTCTCTTTTATCGATTTGAAGGCGTGCGTTACACCCAGAATAGGTTCAAAAGTTAGTTTGCACGAAACCAATGGGGCAGCCCGTTGGGACATCCTGTTTACTGAAGAAGTCTCAAAGACTCTCCCAGTATGGTACAATAAACAAATTCTATTTCCGTTGGTCTAGTCATTGACAAGTGATCTAAAACCAGACGCGTAGGGTCATTGGTGTAGCGTCATACTTGCATTGATCTGTCTAGGTAAAGTCCAAATATAGTCACATATCCAGGACTGAGGCATCATACTTACATTGTTCTGTCTAGGCCTGTCCTATACACTGCCCGGAATCCATAAAAGCTTTTTACTAGATGAATAGGGCAGTCCTTGCAAAATTACAGCATTTAGATCAAGTTCTGCCTGCAGGGACTCTACTCTACTTGTGACTGTTCACTGCCTATTTGATAGCCTACCGTAGACTTGGCCTATTATTTGTAATAGACAACATTCAATCGGACAAAGGGTTTATCAATTATACAAGTTTTTTTCTGATGAAAAAAGGTCTGGCAAACGCCGTGCTTGCATTCGCTCATACAAGCAGGTTTGTACCCAATAAGTATGGGCAGCCGACATGAGTGATGCATTGATATGAAGTTGGACACATCATAATGCATTATATATGTAGCTAGCCAGGCCATAAGAGCAGTGCGTTGTCAATGTGTAAGATAAGATCTAGGGTGCTAATACATCATAGGCTACTTGGTTGAGGCACAATACGTTATCTAGAAGAGAGTCCAGTGGTGGTAATACATAAGGGGATGTCAAACATGCTATGATGCCTTATAAGCAGTCAGGCCATAAGGTTGAATCAAAAAGCACATCGACGATATACACATAACCCAATGGTAAATCATAAGGCAGAACTGAACGGGCTGAAAATCACAAGTAACAAGGCGAATTACCCTGCACAAGGAGGAGTATACCAGTGGTAATGCTGTACTGCAGAATGACGATGCATTATACTCCTTACAAAAATTCCTGTTCAATTGCAATCAATAATATCGCGTCATGGAAAGACTGTAATGTCAGTGTATAATGTATAGCTTATACCTGGACCTGGTAAAGAGGCAAGTAGTATCATACTCATACTAGTACAAGGTAATCCAATGATTGGTCTGAAGCGACAGCGATTATCGACATCTACTACATAAAGATTGTGATATCAAAGGCCTAGAGACTGAGAGTAAGGTGTAGCGAAGCTTGCGAGAACGACGTTAAAACAATATGGGCCTGGAGATTAGACTAGAGGAAGCCATGAGCAGGTGAAGGGAAGGGTGTGCAGAGGGTGTCCCGAGTGCCTGATGGTGGGAATGGGTGTGGGGTGATGCTTATCGTCATCAGGAGCAATGTCAACGCATATTCGATGGGTGGTATGAACAGCCAAAATAACGCCGAGGGTAGGTCACGGGCGGCACGGAGGTGAAGTGGTGAGGAGAGTCATCAGGACGATTAGTGAAGCGTATTTGACAATGTGAGGGGCGGATTAGAATGGACGAAAGATTGCGGGCCATTTCTCAATAAACTAGTACATGTTGCACGATCCGGAACGGAGGAACGGGATGAACGGATCGTGAATTTTGAGTCGTGACCTGAGCGTGACCAGATTCGGTTTCACGATCCGTTCATCCCGTTCTTCCGTTCCGGGGCTCGTGCCAACTAAGGGTTATCAGACCGTCGATATGATAGGGGTTATCACACGATCACTGCGATCCTAACCCCGACAAACCACCACAAACGCGCCACCCTCAGTCGTACTACATATATTAAGGGTGACTGAGGGTGAGCTATTCCTTACTCACCTCTACCCATAGTATGTATGACGTTTCCCTGTAGACTGATATACTGTATCGCTCTACAGGTAATATATCAGTCGTACTACATATACTAAGTGTGACTTGAGGACTGATTGACCGTATCGCTCTACAGTACATCGGTGATCCTTGTGGATGCCTCAAACCTTTATCGATTCTCCCAGTGAACTGATCGTTATCCGCACACATAGCCAGGAGACAACCCAAACGGCCGGAGTCCATCAGAAAACTTATGACCCGAATTTTCTATTTTGGTCTGTGTACTCCGTATTTCTACTCCTGCTCCGCGGGGATATATCTGGCTGAGTTCATACTAGATTTAGATTATTACGCCCTAGGAGCGTATCCCACAAAGATAGTGTGAGTCTCCTTTTTCCTGGTTATAACGCGAGCTGATGAGATGGGAAATTTATTGGCAGAAAAGAACGGGAGACGAAAAAAGTGGGAAATTCGTGCATGGATCCCCACTCTACGTTGGCGCTCCAATCATGGCCCCTGTCCGCAATTAATCTCAAGCTCTTTGTGGGTTCATATACGTTCCTTCGCATATCTGTGGTCCATATGATGTGGCGATGAAGAAGGCGACAGAATAATACTAAATTGTATGTGAAGAAGGTGTCTAATGCCAACTGCGTCTAAATGGCCTGCGTTGTCCCCGTACTCCACACAATCAACTCATTTATTCGTATTATGCATGTACGAATCACAGGTGCGCGTCTTTTTTCAGAGTACCTTGACAGCATCCGAATACCTTGACGCTCCAAGTCTTTCAAGCTTCTCAGCCTTCTCATCTACTTGACTGTGATCCACCAACAATTCGAAAGGCTATGAAGCGCGGAAGGTGCTAGTACCCGCTCTACCTCATGACTACTTGTGCTTCCATCCTCAAATGTTCTATTCGCTCCCCATTTGGTCGTGCGCAATCACTCGCGGGTGTGACAGACGTCACTGTCAGCCTTCGCGTTGTGGAAGACTGTGGACTGATTCGATTAAGATGGTAACGTCGAGGTGCTCAATCAATAGTAGCGACAGAAACAGACAAAGACAGACCTAACTTGGACTAAATAATCGTCGTTTTCTGAAAAAATGAGATGCAATGTGGTGGTCCAACGTCATTCGTAGTAGGCAAATTCCGATTTACACGCGTCTGAACCACATTTCTCCGTGCCATTCTAGGTCGTCCAGAGAGATATAAAGGCGTGTGCATCCAGCTCTTCAATTCCTAAGCTTTCAGTGCTACTTGATCTTCACGATGCGTTTCTCTACCTCGTTCTTGGCAATCGTTGCTTCAATTCTACCTGCATTCGCTGCGCCCAGCCCTCTAATCAATGTTGTCAAAGCTCCAGGTGGAACGAGGGGCGGACATGTTGTGACCTTCAAATCTGAACACGCCAGACTCTCTTTTGCCAGCAAAGCCAACAACTCTACTCTTACTTATCACTATGATATCATCAACGGCGTTGCTGGTACGCCCTTCACTCCCCACCTTGCTGTACAGTAAGGTCTAATCTGTTTTACCGACCAACAGGCAAGTTTACTGACGAGGAAATCCAATCATTGCGAGCCAATCCTAGTGTTGAAGGGATTTACGAGGACTGTATTGCCAAGATCTCTGGAATTCAGTTCAGTGTCTTACTGTCGATGTATTGTTGTTACTTTAATCAACACACATAGGACCAATGCTCCTTGGGGACTTGCACGTTTAAGCTCCAAAAAAAAGCTTGACAACCAGAAGGCGGAGTTCGTACGATTGTTGTTTTTATATCAGGAGGAACTGAAATGGTGATCAACAGCTCTACTAACTTTACGTATAACTATAACGGAACAGGTCAAGGAGTTGACATATACGTTGTTGGTACGTTTCATCCTATCTTTCCTGGAGAAGAACATAAATGATTTTTTCGATACTATTTACAGACACTGGTAAGCCCCTTTTAAAATATCCACTAAGGTCATTTTTTTACAACTCATAGGTATCTCTACCAAACACGTGAGTTTATACGACTCTTACATTCTTGAATCTTGTTTGAAAGAAGGCTAGGCCGATTTTGGTGGACGCGCGAAGTGGGGTAATACATTTGGAGGCTATTCAAATGACGACGGAAATGGGCATGGAACGCACTGCGCGTAAGTTCTCAGCACTCTGATGTAGTTGAAACCTTCAAGTTGACCACGAGAAAGTGGAACGGCAGGGAGCACAACTTATGGCGTTGCAAAGGAAGCAAATCTTATTGCAGTCAAAGTTCTCGATGATAGCGGGTAAGATTGGTCTTGGCTTGACTGCAATTTTGCCCAATAACATCACTCATGCAATAGAAATGGTGCATATTCTGACGTGTGAGTCCATTCCAGCTTAAGAATCCGACTACGACTAATTACAGGCTCATATTCAGGATCGCTGGACTGGATTATGTCATGAAATCAGCGAAGGCCTCTGGTCGCCCTTCTGTTGTCTCCTTATCATTGGGCGGACCCCCTTCACAACCTTTGGACGATGCTGTTACCAAAGTATGTCTTTTGTTTGTCTCCACACCTGATTGACTGACTAGAACGATTCCAGTTGGTGGCGGAAGGAAATATCCCCGTTGTCGTTTGTAGCAATTCCTTGTCTTCTCTGACAGGTCCTGATCTTGTATCGGTAGGTTGCAGCGGGAAATGAACGCGTTGATGCCGGTACCAGATCTCCGGCTCGTGCCCCGAGTGCTATCACTGTTGCTGCTTCAAACATTGCTGATCAACAGACCTCATTCTCAAACTATGGAAAGGCTGTCACTCTATTTGCTCCTGGCCAGGACATCTTGAGCACTTGGATCGGATCCACATCGGTAAGTTGATTAGCAAAGTCCTTTAGTGTTAGATATATATCAACACTCATGGTGTACCGTTTAGGCAACCAAGATTTTATCCGGAACATCTATGGTATGTACCGTTTACATTATAAGGACAAAATTTGAACATTCGCAGGCGACACCTCATGTTTCAGGTCTTGTTGCCACTTTCCTTTCTGTCGGCAAGTACACTCCGGCTCAAATGAAAGAATACCTGAAGGGAAAGGCTCTTGACGGCGTCTTGAGCGGTGTTAGTAAGTCGTCTGCAGCTGAACATACAAAACAGGGACTTATGAGACCCAAGGTCCGAATACACCTAACAAGCTTGCTCAGAATGGACTGGCGGTAAACTAGTGTGCTCGTTGAAGTCACTGTTGACTCATTTACCCAGTCTCCTCTCTTGCGTGTAATATGTCTCCTGTCAATATAACCATTGCGCACTTTATTGATGCAAGCTTGAGTTCGAATTTAGGGAAAGTCGACGAAAGTAGAATTCAGATCGGAGTTCGGATGAGACTTGGTAGATTTTCTGAAAGTATGCATACACATCCCAGGGGAAACAAATTAGATCATCAGACCCCCACCACAGACCAGGCATCCCTAACTAAACCCTCAATACATATGTTCCACCAGGAGGAGTTTGTAACATAACTCAGTTCATTAGACATGCTGCGAAAGACCATGCGAAGTTACAAAAATACACTACAAGACCACACATAGATAGATCACAATAACACACCTGGAGCACGAGATAGGCTCTACCCCCGTCTCTTAGCCCTGCATAGCGGCTTGCCGGCGGCAAAATTAGAATTTATTCATTCATCGGTAAATTAGAGGCGAAGCTATAACAGTGTAGGGACAACAATGTGTTGATCTTGACTTGATTCGCCGAGTCATCGGTTGACGTGCCGCGAGAGAGCCTCAAAGGGTTAAGGACAACAATGTGTTGATCTTGACTTGATTCGCCGAGTCATCGGTTGACGTGCCGCGAGAGAGCCTCAAAGGGTTAAAGCGGCGGCCACTTAACTTTGATCTACAGCCAAACTTTCATAACGGACTGGTCCTCCGTGGAAGCCAGATAGTATCGGATACAACGCCATTGGTTTTAGGTCATCGGTTATAGGACCCATCAGGTATGAGGGGTTTGACTATATTTGAAAACCCGATTATACAAATTTCATTGTCTTTTCACGATTTCATATTCGTCCTTGGATGGCGCAAATTTGCTGAACCAACTTGGTGGACCATATCGAGAATTTTTCCTGGTCCTCAGATTACACTATCAGGCGGCCACTTTTGTCTGTTTTAAGGTTGCTGAATGTCCGAAACGGATATAGATTACGCTTTCGGTGTGGCCAACCGCTGAGAGCTCCGGCGATATACCCACTGTTTTATTATCTGCGTGGCCCTGGAAAAGAGAACCATTGTAACTTGACTAGTGAGCCAAGGTACATTTTCTATTTCAAAATTGCATGTGTTCATTCCTTGTGGGGGTCCCTTGTCGTGTATCTGTGTGCCTTTTTGTCACTGAACCACATTGTCAGAATGCGCTTCCCGATTTACTCAAAAAGCACTGAGGATATCGGCATCCATGCCATAATAGGAAAGTGCACCAGGAACAGTTTTGGAGAGACTCGTTGTGCGACTGTTCAAAGCAATTACTGGGCCATTGTTCCGCTTTTACAGACAGGCGTCGGACGACCTTTCCACATTTCTTAGGTGCAACTCTCCTTTCAAGTCACACAGTGGCCAAGGGATGGGCATCAGAACAATACCTGCTGTTTTGTATAATGGATAGGTGCTTCATATATATATTTACCATCTGGTCCGTCACTCACTCCTCAAAAAGCCTATTTCCGCCCACTTCACGAGCACTCACTAGTAGCGAAAAACGATAATGGCAGTTCCCCGACTTGCGTTTCCAACAGAACTGGTGCGTAAAGTCATCCTTGACTGTCTCTTCGACCCAGAGTTCTATACGGATCCATTTGACCTCGCAAAAGTTTCACGTCAGTGGCGAGGGGTCATCAATGCAGAGAACTCACTTTGGGAGGCGCTCCACATGACATGGCTGGCGGGTCCTAACGTCCATTATTATCTACTCCATCCTTGTATGCGCATTGCTCCCTTCGGGGCGAGAGCACAGGAGCTGGGTACTTCTCAAGACTTCTTAGAAAGAGCTCATCAATGGCTAGCACGCTCTAGGAATGTCGATGGAAAACTGTCTCTTTCTTTAGAGACCGACGGAACAGAGCCCCAAACTCTTCTTCCTGAATTATTCAATAAGTACAGGAATCGTTTACGCCAGCTGTCTCTGACAACATCTATGACCACGGTGGTGCGTTTGATAACTTGCATCAAACAGCTCAAAGACGCTCAAGTTGCGGGGGAACCTCTGTTTCCGTATCTCGAAGTGTTCGAGGTTGACGTTGTTTATCGCTCTGTGCATGCAACTACATTTCGTGGACTTCAGCGACTTGATTTGAGCCAGTGGACAGCGCTGAAGTGCTTAAAATTACGTGGTTTCAAGTTCGACGGTAATCGGCAGGGGCGGCTCAGTATGATATTTGTCACTGGAATTCCCTTGTCACAACTAGTATCTTTGAACTTGGAGGATCGCAAAATCACTTTCTCGAGCACACGTACCATTCTTGGAAAATGTGGGCTTTTGGAGGAGTTTTCCGCTCTTATAGACCAGGAGGGCGAGGACGCTGAAGAACTCCCCTTTTATACACCGACACTTCTCAACCTCCGAACCATGTCTGTCTCCTTCGTACCATACTCGTACGCTTGCGGATTCGTGGCACGTTTCTTCAGCCTCATCCATACTCCAGCTCTCAAGGAACTCACCATCGATGCGCAGTATGCTATAGATGAACCGACGGAACTCACCTCCATCGTTTCTCGTATGCTTCGATCCAGCCAGGAATCTTACTCGATTCAAGCCCTGACATTACGCGTCGACCTCACTATCGATTCGATTATCTCCATGCTCAGAGACTTTTCCAACCTCAAATACCTTCGTCTCTGTGCACCAGTACGCGGAGGTCCCGGACAGACCTACCTTAGCTGCGGTTACCTGCAAGTCATAGAAATGATGGCTCAGGCACAAAACGAACATGATCTGCCCTTTCTAGAAAATATATTTATCGAGGATAACGTCCCCCCCGAGATTCACGGTATGACAACCATCTTTCTCGAAGATGGAAAGGTAGATCCTGGAGTCTCTCGCCACCTGGGATTGGTAGCAATACAATCCCTGGTGGATAGCAGATGCGCATCGGAGATGCATATTCGCACTGTATCGGTTACATGGAAAAACGTAGGACGCACTTGGTCGTCTGCTGAACTTGAGACGGGTGAGCATAGGTGTCCATACAATCACCTTATTTTAAAAGTCAAGGAGAACTCGGTGGAATTTTCAGTCAAGTGCCCTCCTCACCGTCAGCATGGTTCGGACCTTTGATTGATTTCATGTGGGTTCGAGGCGATCGGATATACTATTCATAGGACCCTCACCGTCAGCATGGTTCGGACCTTTGATTGATTTCATGTGGGTTCGAGGCGATCGGATATACTATTCATAGGACTGGGTTCAGAGACTAGCATAAGATCCATTAGAGTGTCGATTAGACACGCATAGTTATATATCCTGTTTACTCATAGAAATTGTCACCGTGTTACCACTGATTGCGAGATTCACCTTACAAACATAGCAAGCCGAATTAAAAACGTTAGCGCCGATTTCAAAATAGCTCAGATGGTCATTCACGAGCTGTCCCTTTACTGCTAGATTTGAGGACATGAACGTGTTTAAGAGGAGAAAAAACGTTTCGACTGGATGAAGAAATTTATTTCATCCATGGATGCACGTGCTGAAAAATTTCACACGTGCGCTGCGCGTTGTTGACGCGTTTTCTGGATTAAATGAACCACGTGTGAAATTTGCAACCTGCCTTCGACAATCTCTGTACCAAGTCTTCTTCGGGAACTTCTTTTGACGCAAAAAGCACGAGGATAACGTTCTGACTGCCCTTGACTCTACTCTATTGCCGCTGAACCCTAAGCTCATGAGCTGCACAAATACCCAAACCAGGATAATTCTTTGTTGAATGCTTGCGTTGCACCATTCTCCGCAATAAGCATGTTTCCAATTCTGACTACGGATGATTATCCCATATCCCGGCATTCACTTTCAGTCTGTTATAGAATACTGCTCGTTCCTTCATTTTCTGACTATTTACTTTTTACTGTACCAAACGGAGCCTACAAGGAACTGAGTGTTGTCGCAAGTGCTATGTCTGTGGCTTATGCTCTCATTCGACTTCGTACGCACAGCACAATCTGCTTTTTGAACTTGCCCACGATTGGCCAATATCCGACAATCTAGAGCAGAGAATAAAAAAGTCGGCTTGGACAGCATTAACGTGAATGTCAAGATGGGCGCTGAAAGTCATATGGAACACATATTACAGACTTAGGAGCTTTATGGGTATCTTGTCTGTCAGGTAGTCTAAAACCCATATCTGCTGTCTGTACTCGGCGATATAAAGTTTCCTCAAGGCGACTGGTCCTTGTCCTTTTCAGCCTCTGCCCATCGCATCGCTAGCTATCGTGCCGTCTATCACCCCCCTCCCCCTTTTCGGGGATGATACAATGATGAACAAGTGGTGATAGTCAAGAAAACAAGTCGATCCACTAGATCATTTTACGTTAGACGCGTATGACGAGATAATTCGCTTCCATCTATTCATGCCCCGAACATAACTTCCTCTTTGCCTGTGCCCTCATCAGCGCCTCGATCGCTTTCCTGCCTTCTTCGCGGCGTTTTCCCGTCTTTGTACAAGAAACACATCCAGTAGTGATGTCAAAAATTGCTTTATGAGTCGAACAATGCGCCGCATGTCCCTGTGCCACACAGTCCGGATTGAGGCGGTGCATGGTATCATTTCCTTGGGACCTTGGACTATCGAAAGACGTTGAGCAAACCCAAACAAAACCTCTAGCTCAAAGGAACACTTACCACGGCATAGTTTTTTGTGGATCGAATGTGAAGGACGGTTGTGGTCAAGCTATATGATGTTGTGCTTGGATAACTATCCTTAGCCCCCGCAGGGTCCTTTTATAACGTAAGATGTATTGATGCTTGCACACCATCGGACACGGTGGAGTCATTTGGTCTCTGAATGCACAAGTATGTTCAGAAGGAAGGCCCCCAATCAGGCAATATCTATGGCGCCTGACGTGCACCATCAATGGTTGTGACCCCATCACCTAAAGCGCCTGCCTTCTTGACCCACGTTTATGTGCGACAGAAATTATTCAAACTCCTCAGCATACCTATCAATACATGTTAGCAGCGCTATATCAACCTAAAGTGATGAACAATCGCAGTACACTCTTCGAAGCCGGTGTTTAAAGACATTCGACGTTAAAAGTAGACTTTACGTGAGTATGTCTCGTGTTCCTGCCATCGTTACGAGCACAAGTCAATTCGGCTTGCATACCTGATCCATGAGGCCACCTCATGTCCTGATGAAGTGCGTGGAAAAGCTCTAGGTCGTCGTTATTTATGTCAAAGATGCATGCTCTAATCGGAAATGTTGCGTAAGAAGCACCCACTACTGCTTATGCTTGGGAAAAGTGGAGATAACAAGTGAGTAAGACATACGGTTTAGCCTATGGCATTCATTTATTTCCACAGATATTTCCTATGCACTTGACTAGATCGACGTATCCACATGCATCTCTTGCATTTTGTGTAAAACAAGATGATGTCTATCAGAGGTGAATATACTTTGTTTTGCATGAAGCTGGCTGACACCCGAGACTGGGTTATTAGAAACGGATTAACTCTAGTGTCGAGAAAACCAAAGCTCTTCGGTGAGTCGCTATCGCCTTACACGAAATTTTTGAGGGCAGAGTCGAAGACCCATACAGGGATGTGGGCTCCTGAATTCCATTCCAACAGGGCGGCATTGCAACTCGCCAGAAGAAAACATGTTTGTTGTCTGATTTCCCGAATATTCTCACCAAATTTTCTCACCTCAAGTCAAACGTTTCCATTGTTTGTCATCTTCAAATCGATTATCCATCAGCCAGTTCACCACCACAAAATATCTGTCCCTCTTTCTTACAAACGCCGTATTCGAGGTCTGCCTTTATTATTCTAAAGGACGACGAAATGTTGGGCGTTGAGCTTGAGAGAATATGACCCTCTCTCTGCATGTGGTTTTAATATCCTTGCATGTGCTCCATTTAGTCAATCAATTGACACCTAGTTCCACTCAAGATCCTTTCTTCCCCTTCCTTCTTTTCAGGGCTCTCTAGTCGGCCGAGATACCGTTCCAGCATGCCAAATGTCACTCCGATAAATTCCAGGGTCTATGATAGGTATGCGCGAGTCATGTGGTATCTCTTGCAGTGTACCTATCTTGTTCTCACTATCCTATGCGGAGTTCAGGCGTATTAGCCATCGAAAATCAGGCTTACGCGACCTGCCAAACTTCCGTTTTTGTGCTTTAAATTATTGTACTGATCTTATCGCTGGTTTTCATGGGCGTTATATGATGATCACTGTTTAATATCGCCTTTCTATGTTTCTATCAGGATCATTGTACCAAGGGGAATGTTTATCAGGCCGATCGTGTCACGAAGTGTACCGGCCTTTCGAGCCGAGACGAGGACCACCACGTATCGACCATGTTTGCTACAGACACAGTGCCATGTCTCGGAGGTCTGCACGAGACCTGGTTGTTTTCACAAGTCGTTTCACAAAGTATGTGATGAGATCTAATACATGTCAATCAGCATTTACATTACCAGTTAATGAACCAAGATTAACAGCATCATACCGACTCATACCTAAGAGTCTCCGAAAACAATGTTGTCCTGGTAAACAAGGTGATACTTTGTCGAAGTTCCCGTAATCAAGCGCATCTGGCCACATCGATCATATCTCGAAGAGATCTCAGCTATACCTGTTGAAAGGCGGTCCAAAAGTTCTACCTGCGTTGGTGCTCAGGTTGGACAAGCTTTCAATATTTGTGTGCAACTGCCACTGCCCTTGACCCGTGTCATCGACTCCGGCCCTCGCAATACTTGAGGACGACTAACGTATTTCATAAAGGTAAGATAGGGTTCATGCAGTACCCGATCGAAGAGAGAGAAAAAACGAGGGAAAGGCTTCATTCGGCATCAAGCGCAAGAGAGAGCTATAAAGCATCAATGACTTTCTATCTCTCTCTTAAAGTTCGGTCATCATCAATTCATGTCGTCTGCTGTGCTCCGTGTCTCGCGAACGAGGGCTTACATACTCCTTTCCCTCTTCTCCACTGCCCAATTGCTGGATATAGTGAACGTCACTGCTCCCGTCATCGCGCTGCCACAAGTCACGGAGGACCTTGGTTTCATCGTCTCCGAGAGCCAATGGGTTTTGAACGCATACACCCTGACGTTTGGCGCATTTCTCCTCACAGTGAGTTAACGTGAATATTTAGTTTTTTGATCGACAAGTATAAACGGGAGACACTTGTAGGGAGGTCGATTCAATGCCGTATATGGTCCCAAGGCGCTTTTCATTTGTGGCCTCATGACGGTCGGACTGGGATCCATCATTAACGGATTCGCAACCAATGGCCCGATGCTGTTTGTAATTAGAGCCTTACAGGGAATTGGTGTGTTGTGTGTGTGTATGTGGAAGCATCGTACTAGTCCGGTCTGACATCCCCTCGAGGTGCTGCGTTCACGGTTCCGTCTGCGATCACTATGATCGTGGTGCTCTTCCCAAACAGAGTGGAGCAGGACCGTGCATTGTCAATGTGCGTATAATCCAAGTTCTTTTTTCCCGTTACTTTGGTCTAAAGTATCATTTAGCTTTGCAGGACTTGGTGCGATCGGAAACATGGGAGGACTTGTGATGTGAGTTCAGGGTCAGATGCACAACAAGGCTGAAGACACCCAGCCTGATTTGTTAGCGGTGGTATCATTTCTGAAAGGATTGGGTGGAGATGGTGTTTCTGGCTCATGGCGATGGCTATTCTCCCGATATGTGCCGCAACTTTTATTCTATCACCAAGCCCAGCTGGGACAAGAAGCAAAAGTGATGTTTATAAGCATATGGACTGGATCGGGCTTTTCCTGATGACGGGTGGGCGTTGACCCATGATGCTATTGAACGAGTCTAATTTCTCCAATAGCGTCTATCCTTCTCCTTGTTTTCGCTTTTACTGAAGGGAACGTCAAAGGCTGGGCATCGAAGGAGGTGCTACCTCCTCTCATCATATCATTGCTTTTGCTTCCACTCTTCGGCTACGTAGAGACAATCGCAAAGGAACCGCTCATCCCGCCATGGATCTGGAGGCTTCCGACATTCACTCCCTTGTTCTTTATTGTTCTAAGGTATAACCGAAAAGTTAATGGAACATTTATATTGACCCATGGATGTTTTCTATTAGTGAATATGCTTACATGAACACCATCGTTTTACAAATGTCAGAAGTCTTCCAGCGAGTCTGGAATGTATCCGCAATTAGTGCTGCTATCAGAATGTGAGTTTACATTGCTTACACGCCACCCATCCTTAGCATGCTAAGACATATACAGTGTCCCTTTCGGCCTGACAGGTACTTGAGTTCTTCTTGTACAGATGATCCGTTGTTAATCATCCTCTAGGTCTCTTCACAACTTTCATTGTGGGGGCACTCACGCCATATGTCTCCCCACGCTTCCTTCTCTCCGGTGGACATGCATTAGTACTTGTTGGAGCTGTGCTCCTCACCTTTGCAGAAACACAGGACACGTACTGGCCTAAGGTCTTCCCCGCCTTTATAATTTCATGTTGCGGGCTGGCCATGGCCTTCGTCTCATCAAAGTGTGTCAATTAATCTGTCAAATGAATGGTCCTAACCACACCCTGAAAAGCATCGCCATGCTACGAGCACCTCTATTCGATCCCAAACTTGATCATCCACTGGAGAGCACATCTCTCATCGGAGCTATCTTCAACGCGAGCTTGCAAATCGGCTCATCCATAGGCCTTTCAATTGTCGTCGCCATAACAAACAAAGCGGGTGGCGGCGATGTGAGCAACTTTGATGGGTACAGGGCTGGTTGGTGGTTCATCGTAGGTCTCGCTGGGTTTGAATCTGTACTTGCGGCGGTCTCGTTGTGGCGTCATGGGATCCCACCAGAACGTTCGGATGATGAGAAGATACTTGAAACAGGCCAACAAACACCTTGCGAGAAGCCATCTGCATAGATCTAGGAACAGGATTAAATTAGACCTTCATATAGAGATAAAATGTGTAGGCGTCTGGATGTAAGAAACGCCGGAGGCTCCCATCTTCAGCCTGCCCCATTGTCTCGTTACATGGAGATAATCCTCCAAAGAACTGCATGATTCGGATACACATTACGATCCCCATGACTACTATTCAATAAGCTGGCTGTCTGGCTGGCCCCGATCAAAGCCTGCATGCATTACAAGTGTTGGTCATCTGGAGCATTGTATCTACATGTTAATCCGACAAGATTCATGCCACAGAAGTTCGTTCCTATCATCGCCACTTTGTAATTTCTACCACGCAACGTCTACGACAATGTGACCGTGATCTGGAGTCAAGGCCTGCTTGTGTGATGCTTGATATTGCGTCTCGCAATTAGACTCCAAGCAGATGTCAAGGAGGGTAGCCTATTTTCTAGTGAGGACCATTGTGTGGTCGAGGGGAGCCAAAGTTGTTTGTATTAGGAATGAAAGTAAAATGAGACCAGAAGTGGCGTTGAATTCCGCGCGGCGTGTCTGTTGTGGTCCGATATGTCAAATTACAATAAGAAACTGGATCCGTCTGTGGTCCGGAGTTGTGAGACGAAACACGAGGCAAGCCGTGTCTGATTACCTCACCGACGGAATGCCAGCACACACAAAAACACAGCCACAACTAACTTGATCGGGCCCATCAGTCCCATTTTCTTGCCGGCCTCGTTATAGCTGCCTCCGTTTCCGTCATATTTCGCTTCTTCGGGTCTTCTCTCCTTGTCTGCTTCTTCCCCGCACTTCTTGTGCCTACAGCCCAGCTATGAGCAGGAGTCCTGATTTTTGGATGCACGACGGCTCTGTCGTCCTCAGCGTCGAAAACACATTGTTCCGCGTGCACCAGACTATTCTTGTCAATCATTCCCAGGTTTTTGCTGATCTCTTCAGTTTGCCCCAGCCGAACTCATCGGAAGGGGGTGACGAGGTGATAGAAGGATGTCGTGTCGTTGTTCTCTCTGACGATAGCGCAGCTGATTTCGAACACCTCTTGGGTGCAATATATCATCCCTCGTGTGTAATTATTTATTCTTGACAATGGCCTGGGAAATGCTAATTTGCTCATGAAGACATTTCGATGGTCTACCCGCAAGCGCAGACCTCGATGTGCTGCTAGAGTTTATTAGCGGCATCTTGCGACTAAGCACGAAATACCTTATTCCTGCCCAAGCGCAGACCTCGATGTGCTGCTAGAGTTTATTAGCGGCATCTTGCGACTAAGCACGAAATACCTTATTCCTGCCTGCGGAAACGCTGCATATCGCTGCTGACTGCGCGATTCCCAACGGCTTACGAAGACTACATGGCATCTTCACCCCGGCCGTATACACCATCCGTCATAAAGAGTACAGGCGGACGCTCTGAGGGCAATGATACCAGCCAGGACAACGACATTACAACGACGGCGCCACAGAGCACAGTCATCTTCTCTCTTGCCGCTGGAACACCCACAACACCACAAACGACTGCCGCATCCTCGACTCACTCCACCATTGTACCCCCCCAACAACCATCAGCCAACCCAAACCCGAACAATGCCGTGCACCCATCACCCCCAACAGCCGCATCAACACACCACTCCCACACACGCCGGCACTCCCACCGACATAGCCGCGAGCGCGAGCACACGCACACACGCGCGCATTCGCGTGACAAATCCAGCAAACCCACCAAACTCTCCAAACCGTCCTCCACGCCCTCGTTTCCTCTCCCCAAATCCTCCTCGCTCATGCGTGCCATCGCCCTCGCGCAATCCACAAACGTCCCCACAGTCCTCCCGTACTTGTACTACCTCCTCGCGCGCACCTCGGCCCCGCGCCGGTTCCTCTCACACTCGCCGACCTCCATATCGTGGCACCAAAAGACGCTCCTGCTCGTCGGCCGCACCCACCTGCACGCCGCGGAGCTCTCGCTCTCGCATGCGTTTCTCATCGCGTTCGAGGTGTCGTCGCATTGCGTGACGCCGAACGCGTGCAGAGCGAGCCGGGGCCCGATGGTGGAGTGGGCGTTGTTGTGCACGACGGGCAGGGGTCCGGAGCCGTTGAGGCCTTGGGAGAGATGGGAGAAGCTCGGAGTTTGTGAGCGGTGTGTCGACCATGCGAAGGGGAGACATGAGAGGGGTCGGAGGGAGGTATGGGATAGGTTGCCTGCGTTCTTTGAGATGGGGTCCTGGAGCCGCCTCGGCAAGACGCAGGATGCGTAGGGAAGGATGATGGGCACCGGTGGGAGGTAGAGATCCTGTGTATGTCCTGGACCAAGACGAAGGGAGGGTTTATGTCATTGATGACATCTGATCACTTTCCGTGATGTATGTGTATGAAGTATTATAAGTAAGTATTACTAGGACTATTTGCTTATTTATTGTAGCTTTATCGTTGTTGAGGCGACTTCTAAATGTTATTCGTATAACTTAGATATGGAATTATGGTCATCGCCTCGTCAATGCTTCCATTCGCCATCATTTGTCCTCCAACACCCGGCCATGATCTGACCGGACGGCTGAATGACACACATGTACTTTTGACAGCGTGCCTGTATTTGAGCATCAATGTGTCGAATACACCATTTCCCAAAGGACGTTGTAACCATCAAAATCATGATGAACAAGTGGGAATTCAATACCCTGGTCCGTGAGCTATCTATCTATCGGTGTTTGACCATGGCATAATTAGGGGGTAGGTACATCTTCACATAAGACCCCATTTGATACGTCACTCTCACCATGTGTCCCGAAGATAGAGATCTAGTTGGTGGAATATCCTTCATCAATAAGGTGCCGTCGGACACAAGTAAAAAGGAGTGAGTGCACTGGGTCTGTGGTTCAGTGCACTGGACTAGCACCATGAAACGGTACACTCACTGCACTACCCCTTTTATGAATTAGAGTATTCTATTGTATGGGATTGGTATGTGAGGCACGCTTTTGATTCTGAATTTCTAGTCCAAGTGTGCAGTAGGCATAACGAATTGGTGATCAAGAGTCACTCCAAGACCTCGACGGTTTTGAAAAGGAGCCCTGCGCAGGGGACTACACCGACTACTCATTCTCCCCGTACGCGCGGGGGGTATACCCTTTTCAGTGCCTCTTGTAATTTGGATACTCAGATGAACTGTGTAACATAGCACGAGGCGCCTCAGTCACGTAAAAGGATAGAAAAAAGACAGATTGGTAAGAAGCGCAGTTGGCGTTGTCGTATAGTGCGGTTATGACTCGTCGCGAAGTTTAGAACCGTTCGAGTAAACAGGGAATGATATTCTTTGACCTTCGTCGCTTGTGTCAACTGTCAGAAAATCTATCAAGTCTCATCCGAACTCCGATCTGAATTCCACTTTCGTCGTCATTTTCCTTTCACTCAGGGTGCGTTCTGGGTCAGCCTCCCTCATTATACACCGCTCACATCTTGCCTTCCATATCATGTGTGCGGCTTCAGATACGATTATTGTTTTAAATCTTCTTTCCCCGGTGCCTTTTCCAGATTTGTTTCCTGCAATCGCGCATCCGAGGATGTCCCCCAGTGTGGGTTTGACATATGGGATGTTTCTCTTTTCCATTACAGTCTGTATGAGTCTCCAGACTGGCTCTTGCTCTGAGACTTTGCATTCTGTGAGTATATGGTCTAGGGACTCTTCTACTCTGCACTTAGGGCACATTGCCCAGTGTTCGAAACCTGAGATATTTTCCCAGTATTTTCCTATCTTGTATGTGTTGTGCATACTCTTCCACAGGAAGTTTCTGATTTTCTTCAACAGGGTCTTATCCCTTAGGGACTTTCAGATCACTTGGTCTGGTGGTAGGGTCCTGGACCTCTCCTTCACTGCCCAGCGTGTGATGTCCAGGTTTGTTATCATGCCTCTTCTCTCTGGAGTCATGTGTGCTTCCAGTATTCCTTTGTATGCCAGGGCCTGTGTTATCTTTGCAAGTTTTGCATCTGATATATCATATCTCTTGGGGATGTGAAGGTCTATGTGGTCTGGTATGTCTTTCTTTGCTCCTAGGTCTGCTAAAATATTGGCCCCTTCGTTTCCTTCTATGCCTGTGTGTGCCTTGACTTTCTCAAAGAGAGTTAGTCCCTGTCTTTTATGGAGGAGGGTGGTCAGGGGTCTTAGGATGTCGCTGTTTGCAGAGCTGATCCATCCTTTGTCTTCTCTCTTTCCAAGCAATTTTGTCAGGTTGTCTATGGTGATTTGTGAGTCGCTTTTGATTGGGTGTCTGGGACTGATTGTGTGGCCTCTAGGATAGCCACCATCTCTCCCACATTATTGGTTTGGACTATGTATTGTAGCAGCCTGATTGCCTGGTTCCTCGGGTCCTCATGGTTAAATCAAGTTCCCATGCTGGCTGCTGCTATTCCGTTCCTGTCTCTGTAGCATGACCCATCTGTATAGATCATTGTTAGGGTTGGGGCAGTTTCCGGTGTTCTTTCATAGGGTGTATCCTTGTTGTTGGTGTTTGACGGTGTTGTAAAGACCTGGAAGCCTTTGCTCAGGGACCCCCACATGGTAATATCGAGCTTGAAGAGGTGTCTGTTGTCATCTTCCAGCCATTCTACCTCTTCGTCATTCATAGTGCATGTTTCTTCATGTGAGTCAGGGTGCCACTTCCGGTTTAGTTTGCTGATGTACTTCCTTGCTAGGCTGCTACACTTGTGTGGGTTACAGCACCCCTTCCTTCTCAAGTTCTTACATTTTTCGCATGCGCAGTTCTTACGGGCTTTGTGGCTACCAGTTGTTACTTCTAAGGAGTCTCCAAAGTCTTTCATTTCACCTACTGTTCTAATGTCATGTACATCCCGTAGGCATTTCATTTTCTCTGAGTTTAGCTGTGTTCTTATGTCTTTCCATATTTCTTTGTGATGCCATATCAGCATCTGTTTCCTTAGGTTGGCTGTCATCATTAGGGGTGTGAAAGATGTCTTGTATTTCTTTGCCACTTTGATCATACGTTTAAGCAATTCAGGCAGGCCCTTGTTGCTTGTTCTTGTGTTGACTGTTGTGTCTTGGAGGAATATATTCATTGTGAGTGGCTTCTCCCCTTCCGGTTTCTTTGTGATTCTTTTGCTTATTAGCATACCTGCAAGCAGGGCCCATTTGGGGTGTTCGGAATCCAGTTTTAGGTAATGTTGCATTTTTATGATTTCTATTGCTTCATTTCTTGCTCTTATGTCTAGGACTTTCCTACCCCTTCTCGTGAAGGGTAGTTTTAGGGTGTTCATTCCGATTGTGGGTTTGGATCCTCCTTCCCATAGGAATTCTTTTCTTGTTTTTATCAGGTGGTCTTTGATCTGTCTTGGCATTCCTTGAACACAGGTCTTATACTGGGTTCTGCCCCCAACTACCATATTTATAATTAGTCTTCGTCCCTCTAGGGATGGTTTGCCTCTGCTCCAATGTCTGAGGTCTCTAGTAATGGCCTCAATGGTAGGAGTCCACATGCTTATGTTGTCTATATTATTCCCTACAAATGCACCTAGGCGCATTGCTTCTCCATCTTTTACTATTTTAATATTTTCTGAGATCACTGGGTCATTGGGGCAGGTTCTGCACATGGTTTGGAGGGTGTTGCGGTGTTTGGGTGTGCCCATGGGCACTATGACCATCTTTGGTATGTTAAACCTTGCTCCCAATACCTCACACCATCTCTTAAGTACACTTTCTAGATCCTGGAATTTATCATTTTCATCTAGATATACCATTGTGTTGTCAGCAAATAAGGTTGTGATTAGTCTTTTGATGTTGTTATGCAGAGTCAGGCCTCTGAGAGGGGAGTTCCCGCAGCATTTGGGCTAGGAATTCTATTGCTAGGTTAAAGAGTAAGCATGATAATGGATCTCCTTGTCGCACACCTCTGAGAACTTGGAAGCTTTTGCTCATTTCTCTATTGAGGATGATCTTTGTGTGGGCATCTTTGTACAGGGCTTTGATTGTGTCCACAAAGAGTTTTGGGAATTTGAACTTTTCAAGGGATGCCCATAAGAAGGAGTGGAGGATTCTATCATAGGCCTTTTTCTGGTCTAAACAAACTATCATTCCATTAGTGTTTGTTCTGTTGCACCACTCAATTGTTAGCTGAGCAAGTTTAGTCTGATCTTCAATGTGTCTGCCTGCCATAAAGCCTGCCTAGTCATGGTGTATGAGGTCTCAAGCAACTTTGTTCAGTCTCATTGTTAGGGCATAATTCATGAAGATCTTGTAATCAGTATTTAGGACCATGATAGGTCTGTAGTTATCTATATTTGTTTTATCTTCTTTTTTATATATAGGGCATAACCACCCTTCTGCGAAGTTTGTATTGGGTTCCATTCCATATTTTTGGATGTCTGTGAAAACTATTGTTAGGGCTGCCATTATGTCAAAGCCCTGTCCTCCTTTTTTCTGGGCATCTTCGCATTTGTCGGACGATTCCTGCCATAGTTTATGTACAATGCCGTCCAGGCCTGCCACTTTTCTGCTCTTCAGTGAGTGTGCGGCTTCTAAAATTTCTTCCTTAGTGAGTTTGCATCCTAGTTCCTGCTTTTGAGTCTGGTTGAGCATCTTCTTGATATGTTTTAATACTCTGTTCATATTTAATGCGTGAATGGCTGCATTATCTGATAGTCCCCTGTTTTGTAGTTCTACATAGTGTTGCCTTGCTATGTCTGTCATTTTTCTTGACTTCCATTCCAGCTTATCGTGGTGTGGATGTGGGCGCCATAAGGCAGTGATAATATCTCTGAGTGACCATTCCTTATTCATGGTGCTGATATTGTTTTGCCATGGATATAGAAGTTTGTTGCTATCATATCTTTTGATTTCGTGAAATATAGGGTTTCTAGGTCTTTTATTCTTTTATCTATAATAGCCACTTCTTTCCTTTGTGTATCCTTGTCCAGGGATCCATTGTTTAGTGTTTCCTGTTTATCTTTCTCCAGTGCACTTATTTCTTTCAGGATCTTTGGCTTTAGGCATTTCAAATAGTTTCAGATCTCCTTTAGGATTTTTGTCTTAAAGTCCCTGTGTAGGGTTTGGGAGTTTACTAGGGAGCTTTTGTCCTCCCTTACTCTTTCTAAGTCTTTTAGGTAGGTTTTACCAATTTTTACCAGGGTTTCCATGAGCTTATTATCCTTTGTTAGTAGGACTGGCATAGCATAGCATCTATACCCTATGGATGAGGACCTGGGGTCTATTAGGGTTGTGGATGCCATCAGGTGATCTGTGTTCACTGCAGTTCTCTCTATACACCAATTTCAGCTGTATGGTATGAGGTCTTCTACTATGTATATTTGGTTGATCCTTGACTGTATTGGTCTATTAACCATTTGAAATGTAAAGTCTAGTTTCATGGAGTTCTCTCTTTGCCATCTGTCAGCCAGCTTCAGATGGGATTTGAGGAACCATAGGACAGTGACTGCCTCTGCGTTGTCCATGTGGGATGGCAGTCTGTCTATTTTTTCTTCTACAATGTTCATGTCTCCCAGAATAATCCTGGATTCTAGCATCTGGGGCCTTGTGGTCCACGAGTGCTTTATTTCTGTCCAGAAGTTCCAGTTCTCTCTAGGTATGTTTGATGCATACATATTCATGCAGCTTAGCATGCTTCCTTTGTACCAAGGTATTTCAATCACTAGTGCTCTTTCTGGTATCAGTGTTCTTGTTTTTACTTCCGCCCATCTTATAGTCTTCTTGCTCAGCATAAAAGCCACTCCTTTTGCATTAGATGTATTTGGGTCTAGGCTTGATATAAAGTGTACTTCTCTCTTGAAGAGAGAGTTTAGGTCTTTCATTTTTGGGGGGTCTAGGTGTGTCTTCTGGATGGCTAACATGTCTATGTTTTTCTCTCTCATTAGTTGACACAGTTCATTCTATTTGAGTTGAGTAGAAGTCAAACCCCCACCTTTAATGTTTAGTGTTGCGAATCTTAATGCATCCTTTCTGTTTCTGTTTTTATGTTTATAGACAGGGTGGGGGGAATGTTCCTGTCCAATGCCTCCTGGGACAGTGGGTTCTCCATCATTCTCTCTTCCATCTGTTCCAGCGGCTTGCTGTGCTCCATCACCAATTCCTTCCAGGCCATCCTTGGGGTTCTGGTTGATGGATAGGCCATGGGCCTCTCCTGCCTGGGAGGAGAGGTAACCATAACCATTGTAATCTGCCCTAGGTTGTGAATATAATCTATTTGTGTTAGGAATTTGGTTTGGGTGATGTTGTTGGTGTTTAAGCCTATGACTTAAGCAGGGCTGCTGCTATCGGCAATACCCTTATAAAAACAATGCTGCCTGGGCATTTACCCAGCCCAGCCAGGGGGTCCAACCAGGATTATCTGTCATCCATGGACTCAGTAAATCCATCCTAGTATTATGACCTATTTTTTGTGGTCTGATCTGGGGTTAGACACATTGTTATGATTGCTTGGGTCACATTGTTGTATTCAGGCATGTGTAACCATTGGTTATGAGCTAGAATGATCTTGTGTGTATTACACAGTGCTGAATCAGACCACAGTATTGGATTGACTAGAACTAGAGTGAATACAAGATGTTGTCTTACATAATACTCTACTGGAGGCATATAGCATTGTTGACGCTAGTAACAAGTGTGACGTTCCATTACATACCCCTCAATGAGACTAAATACTCAGTCTTAGGAAAGGGGTGGAAGTGAAAGCAAAATATGCACAGTAGTGCACACATTAGTTGAAGACACATATTGCATCACTGGAAGGTTAGTACAATGCTTGAGGTAGTAGTGTTGCTCAAAAACACTGAATCTCACAATGGCTCAGTGTGCTAGTGCACATATGATACAAGCAGCAAAAAGTAAGATAAATTGTAGAATAAAAAAAAACAAAAATGTACATGCTACACTGGAGTGCGTGTTAGCCTGGAAATGTTGAGTATACACTCAGAGTCACCTAACAAAAGTTTATGGGTCTATGACCCATCCAATGGGGACTCCATGACCACGTCTGTCTCTGTCACCATTGACTCCTCCTCTGGTGCAACATTAATCACAGGAGGGGGAGGCGCTGATTCCATCCTTGGTGGGGTTGTTGACTCCTTGACTTCAGGCAAATCTACCACCATAGACTCAGTTAGTGTGACATTAATTGCTGGAGAAATGATGGGTAGCATACTATGCGCTAATATTTGGTTTAAGAGATTGACCTGGTTCAGGTCCATTCCAATGAGATAATAGAGGCCATTGGCCTCAGGGTTGGTTGGAAGATTACTCTCCTCGTAGTGTTTGAACATAAGATGATAATAGTCATCTTCGGTCATGATACGACGCTGTACCAGCAGTCAGGGACACACCATGCACCAGAAGTCAAAATAAACATTTAAATATGGGCTGAAAACTGTAAGCCTCCTGGTAGCAGTCTCAACAAATAACCATCTCCGAAAACATCCCAACAAATACACAGAAAAGTACAGAACAACAGGCAGGAACCAGTTCAAACTATCAGCTCAACAATAGTCTAACCACTGTAATGGGGAGGGGAAGCATGGAAGCTGGCAGAGTGGACGGAATAGGATGGAATTGGGGAATTATTATTCTCATTCAATATTATAATTCCTCAATTTCATCATCAAATCAGTCAATGTTCGGCAATGGACGGAATAGGATGAAATTGGGAAATTATTATATTCATTCAATATTATAATTCTCAATTTCATCGTGTTCGGCAATGGACGGAATAGGATGAAATTGGGAAATTATTATATTCATTCAATATTATAATTCTCAATTTCATCGTCGAATCAGTCAATGTTCGATTTGACAACAAGGAGGGGAAAAGGAAAGAAGTAGGAGATGCAGGGAGGCGCTAAAAGAGGAAAGAAGGATCTATGAAGGAGATCATGCTAAATGGAGCTCAAGCAAATGGGGAAGTGGCAATCCGAAACATCCGGAAGAATGGCGGAACAAGAAGTTGAATGGTGGAACGGGTGGCACTGAAACAGGCCTCCCAAAAGGGAAATTGGACTATCAAATACGTTCTGGAAGTTGGAGAGTTTCCGACAAAGAGTCATATGTAGATAGTGGTCTGTGCACCAGAAAAACAGTATAAATAGCCCAAGTTTAGTAGAGAATAGACAGGCAATTGATAGGCAAAGGCTCGGTGATTCCCAGGGAGTGAATTGCTTAGGCCGGAGTTTGTTAAGAAACCTCGACTTGTGGGAATATTATTATTCTCATTCAATATTATAATTCCTCAAAACCTCGGCGTTTTGCAAAATTATTAAACGCATTCAAGATCATAATTATCTCTTTCACCGTCAAAATCAGTGTGAATTCAAGGTCATATTCTATACTAGCAAGCCCCAGAACTATCAAGTAATACTTCTACCAAGTACTACAGTCATCTCCCACCATCCATCCCATTGTGGAATTGCAGGAGGAGTGCCATAAGTAGAGAGGCACTCCATGCACTCATTGTTGATCTGTTTAAAGATGTCCATAGACATTGTTGAGTAGTGAAACTGCTGTTTCAGGAAGACCACATCGTAAGTATAGGCATGGTCCACCCAGTCCAGCAGAATCTGATTGTGTAAAAGGATGCATAATGCATTATCATTGAAGAAGTTCTGTGCCTGCTCATCGGGCATGTGAACTTGATAGATCTCAAGCTTTGGCCTATATTGGGGCTCAAATAGTTGCTTGAGAAACATTGCATCATATGAGGCAATTGCCTCACAGTACAGTCCCAAACAGGCCATGACAAGAGTCATGCACCAAATGATCACAGGTTTGGCTGTGCTATTAGCACAGAGAGCTTGACACAATACAAACCCAAAGAGGGTTTGCCAGTGCATACAGTAAGCATAGTCCACCATAATGCCCTGATACGTGTTCTCTAGCCTGGGGTGACCCAAGATCAGCATGTACTGTGCTAGCTGATCCAAGTCAAATGGCATGGCTGGGTCTTGAGCATGCATTATGTGCAGTGCTGTGGAACTATCTTCTTTCATGTGCAGAAAGCACCCTGGAATGTGTTGTTGCTCCACAAAAGTGAGGTCATCAGGACTTTGCATTGGGTTGATGAGATCTTGATATTGAGGCTCCTTCATCAGGAGCTGCATGGTTCAATCATGCAGAGCCTCAACGGTTTGCTGTGCAAACATCTGAAGCTCTGTGATCAACATATATGCAACAATTCTGTTGCAATGTGGGACGTGAACATTTATATAATATTTATAGAGCTGATCAAGCTCTAAAGGAGTGCAGAGAAGACCACATGGGGTGTGTTTGTACACAATGGTGCCCGGAATGTGGGCACACTGTCCAGAGGCATACTCATATGACATTGCTCTGTTGGCATCAGCTCCTATCAGCACCATATTTGTGGCATATAAATAGTATGTGCAGTGGCTGAGTGCTCCTCTGAAGCATGAGTTCATTTCTTGATATCAAGCAGCCCCCACACTTTTACCCCCAAGCTATCAGGGATTCTCCCCAAGAAATTATCCTCAGCACTATATTTCAGAGCCTGCAACTCTTTGGCACGGTTGTCTTCTTCTTTGCAATGTGCTTATTGTGTGATACTTGTTGGAATTGGTCCACTGCTGATTCCCCCTCCTCTCCATCCTCCTCCTGCTCTGAGCTTGACTCTCTATAGTCACTCTTGTCAGACAAGGACACAACTGGCACTTTGTCTTTTCCAGGCACAGTTTTCCCTCTTGAGGTTGCCACCAGACCATTATATTGTTTTGGTGTGTGGGGGTCTGGGGTCAAGATGACCACAGAATAATATTCTGGTGGGGCTGGTACAAACACCGGCAATATAAACAACATCTGGACTTCTCCCATTTGTGCAGAAATGCCAGCAGGGAAGGCTATGACCTCCAATTTGGAGGCATCAAGAGGCAGCTTGCAGCTGTGATGTTGACAAGATGGCCCCAACTTTGCTGGGGCAAACAACATAGTTTGTGGCTGAGCCACCAGAGAGGCAGGCACATTTCACACCAGAGTTTTCCCTCCCAACTCAGTATGGGATGTACTATGAATTGGCACCTGCAGCACCATGGTAACAGGTTTGGACCCCATAGGTGGGGCCTGAGATGATATGGTCTCCTGCTGACCCAGAGACAGGTTGGCCAGAGGCTCACTAATGACAGCCAGTGACTCTGACTAGGCCTGAGGGGCCACAGCAGGTAGTTGCAATGACAAAGCAAAGAGCTGAGCAGGATGATCAAGGCATGCTGGTTGCGCTGCCAATGGCATCCTAGCCTGTGGAGGCTCGACCAGTCAGATGGGCTGATATCTAGCCCTCTTGACCTTGGCGGTCAGTTCCTCAATGGATGAAACTTTGCGCTTAGACATGCAATCAATCTGTTCCAGTACTGATATGTGCTGCCTCTTCATCAGCTCAATCTGGTCAAGCAACCCCTTTATCATGACAATGGCCAAACTGTCCTGCAGAAAGAATGCAGTTGCAGGAACTGGCTGTTCTGCTGCTTCCAACTGGCTGAGGAGTGCATCTAGTACTGCTGAGTCCTGCACTTGTGGCACAGATTTCATATATGGCTTTACCATGGGCCAATGCATCCACAGTATAGATGGCAGTCCCGTCACCACATCTGCATATGTCAGAATCAACGCATGCATGTGCAGTGGTGGTACCTGGTAATAGTGCTCTGAGCATATGCTATCCTCTGGGCGCTTATAGCACCCCTCATTGTCAACCTCCATTTCTTGTGAGTGGAGGGGCATCTGGTAAGGGAGTGGTTCCTTGCGGCCTGGATAGGCCATGCCTGCTGGATGGTATTGGCCCACCACCGGATATGGTGGCTGCCCCTGGTAGTTGGATAGATAATTGCGCATTTGTATATTTGAGGGTTTCTCCCTGCCACTAGAGCCTTGCAGGCTCTGATCACTTTTCTGTAGCCCCCAATAGGCCATTTCAATCAACACATCAGCTATGTGTATTGGGACTTGGGAGAAAAAGAGAGAAAAAAATCTCCTAACTCTGCCAGTAGTGTAAACAACTACAAATATCTGCCACCTGGTCTTTCATTAATTATCAAAGTGGCATAAACAGCCACAATTAGTTGCCACCCAGTATCAAAGTGAACTTGGTCCACATTTCACTACCTTATGCACATTATGCACATTTTGCTAGCTGTTGAGGGTGTTTCACACTCTGTAGCTCTAGGTACCTGTCCATCACTGCAAGATCTTTGCAGTTCACTAGCAGTTCTCAGGTAGTATTACATAAGCTCCACTTTACCTTGAATTTGAGGTTTCCCCCTATCCACCAATGACCTATGAGGTCATCTACAAACCATTTCTGGTCATCACCAGTTCCAAAGTCATACGACTCCGAGGTTGCACAATTAGAGAAGAGTGCATCACTATTGGCTAAGTAAGGTTGCAACAACAACACATGAAACTTAGAAACTATCCTGCATGCCTGCAGTGCATGGGGCAGTTCCAGCACATAGTTAGATGTGCTCAGCTTAGCCTCAAGAACCCTATATGGTCCAATGCACTTTGGACACAGCTTACTTGCTCTGCATTTTGGCAAGTTCAAGTTCTTTGTTGAAAGGTACACCAGGTTCTCTTTCTCAATGTCCAGATCATCATGCCTGCAATTATTTGCATGTTTTGTCTGCCATACATGCAATTCTATAATTGCATCATGGGCATCTGCTAAGTTTCTTAGCACATTACATGCAAACTGCTTCACTCCAACATGAACTTTGTTGGTGCAAAGTTCACAAATTATGGATGGCATATAGCCATTATTGAGTTCAAAGAATGAATACCCTGTGGTTTCAGATATGCTTGTGTTTATCATGAATTTGACAAGTGGACATCTATTTACCCAGTCCTTCTGATCAGGACAGACAAATGCTTGCAGTATCTGCACAATGTTTCTATTTGCCCATTATATTTGGCCATCAATTTGTAGATAAAATGACGTTGACATGAGCAACTTTGCTCTGAGCAGCTTGTGCAGCTCCTTCCACTATTTGGAAGTGAACTTAGCATCTTAATCACTTACAATTGAACCTGGCAATCTATGAAGGCATACTATCTCCTTGAAATAGATCCAAGACAAGTTCAAAGCTGTCATGGTGGTCTTCAACAGAATGAAATAGACCATACTGGTCATTCTGCAGATTACTACCCAGAGGTAGTTAAAACCCTTCAACTCCAAAAACAGACCTATAAAGTCCATTTTGATTGAGTCTCAGAGTTTGACTGGTATAGGAAGCAAATGAAACTTCTCTGGTAGCTTCAATGTTGATACTTTCAACTGTTGACATAGCTCACATATTACATGTTGAGCAGAATTGACTCATTTCCTTGGCCATTTGTGGCCACCAGTACCAGCATTGCACATAGTCCAACATTTTCTGAGTTCTGAAGTGGCCCACTACTCTGTGGGCCTGATCTAGGATAGTTGTGATCAACAATCTCTCCTGGGGAATGCAGATGACTTTGGACCCAGTGAGTCTGGTAAGATAGACAAGCTGCTGCTCCACCTCGAAGCACGGATGTGCCTGGATATTGTTCATAATCTCTAAGAAGAGATTGTCATCCTTGTATCCTTGTTGGATACGTGTGCAAAATTGTGCATTGCCTAGGTCAATTGGCACGGAATGATGGTTATGCAAATCCAGTGCCTGCTAGAGAGTCATCTCTGCACTACTAGGAGGCACCTCTTGCCTTGTTTCTTCACCTGGCTGGGGAACCTCATGATCCACCAGCACCTGAGCCTCAATATTGCGAGCTTCTTGCTGTTTTTGCAGTCACTTGCTGCGACATGATTCCTGCACTCACATGGCGCATAGCTTGACTGTATGTTCCTTGATTTCATGGAACCTATGCAGGGGCAAGTCTTTGCTCTCCAGGTCAATGCATTTGTCTGCCTGAACATAGTCATGTGCATCATAGATGTCATCTTGAGTATCACTCTTGAAATATTGAGACAGGCAGTCCGCCACCTTGTTCAATTCATCTTCTATATATATTGCAACATGTAGTCAATTCAGCGATGTTGTTATGGTGATAAGTGCACTTGGGTCTTGAAAAACTTGAGTGCCTTGTGATCTGTAATGATATGGATCTTATACTCCATCAGCTTATCCTCCCACTTTAGGAGGGCTTTCAGGATAGCGAGTGTTTCTAACTCATAAACAGCATAGTTCTGCTGTGCAGCAGTAAACTTACAGGATATAAATCCTGCTGGTCAGCAAGTTTGCCACGTTTCACCTTGGCCAAACATGGCCCCAACCCTGGTCTTCAATGTGTCACATATGAGCCAAATGGGCTCATCAATGCATGAATCAATTGGCCAGATCACTAGTGTCTTCACGCAAATGTGCTTAATCATCTCAAAGCACTGCTGATGCAGCAGTCTCTAGTGAAAAGGGGACCCATTCTGGGTCATAGCCATCAGTGGCCCAGTGTATGCCATGATATCTGGCAAAACGTTACCAATATAGTTCACTAATCCAACAAATTGCTAGATATCATTATATATGCATAGAGTATGCCACTCTTGAATTCAATCAAGTTTATCTGTGTCTGGATGAATACCCTTCTCATCAATGACATGACCAAGACAGTCTATACTAGGTGCATACAACTTGCACTTCTTCTATTTGAGGTAGAGGCTGGCCTTGCATAGTTGTTCAAATACGACTCGTAGGTGCTGCTCATGCTCCTTGATGGAATCAGAAAAGATGAATATATTGTCTAGATAGAAATGCATAAACTTCCCAATTATGTCTTGGAAGATTGAGGTCATTAACCTCTGAAACGTTGCTGGTGTATTACAGTCACCAATCTGCATGATATTGCTTACAAATGTCCCCATCAAGGATGAAAACAGTGTCTTAGATATATCCTCTTTGCATATGCAAACCTGTTTATATGCATCTGTTAGATCAATTTTTGACCTATATTTTGCTGTGGCAACATCTTTGCATATGACTTCCTGATCTGGAAGAGGTGTTACATCCTTGACTGTATTATCATTGCGCTGTTATGCATCCAATGCAGTTTGTAATGTCCCATTCTTCTTGGGAATACAAAGTAAAGGTGCAGCTTGCACCGCAGGTTGTAGTTCCCACCACTTTGCATTTATATATCTGTTCATCTTTTCACAAAGCTGATCCTGTAGTGCTTGCAGGCAGCAAGGCAAATGGTACTTGTACTGCTTATTATCATCAATGAGATTAATTTCATGATTAACTTCCTGCTACAGAGGAAGTTCTTTCTTTGTTCTATTGACAATATCAGCAAACTCATGTTGCCATTGCTGGTGCAATCAAGGAATATCTTCTTCTGTAAGGCTCACAGCCTTACCTTTCTCTTTTAATACATGTGCTATACACAGCTGAACCTTTGGTTCAAATTGCTCCTATAAGGCATGTATGTGCTCTTTTGTGAGATTCCCTGGATTCAACTTTATGACTGGTTGCCTTCTTACCACTCTTGTCATATTTGACAATGATTGCATGCTTCTCACTTTCAGCAATACTCTGTCAAATACAATATCCAATATTTTGGAAATCTTGTCCTCTCATGCATGACAATATAATTCTCCCATCTGGGTCAACTGCACCCTTTCCATAGTGTGTATCACTATTGACGCTACCAATTCATTCCCCTCTTATGGCATTTGTAGGTCATGTACCCATTGCACTTCTGGCTAAGGCACTGGTCAATCCATTAGCGACCTCATGCTTCTCACAGTTCCCATCGTACTATATACCTTGTCCTTGATGAGATCCTCCACCCTCACTCAAGAGCTAGTCAGTTGGCATTCCAGCAACTCCACCATGCATTTACCATGCCTATTCTTATGCTGTGTAGCCTGATTAGGCTTTCTCTTTGTACACCATCCACATCTGAGTGCTTCACTGTCTTCAGAGTTCCTTGAAACTCTTCCTCAGTCATCAAAATAGCCGGTGAGTCTGTCAGCAGGCTTTTCAGTGGGACATGCTCATCTTCCACCTCCTGTACAGTCACTTTCTTGTGACCATCTAGTTAGTTGCATTCATCACACCGCTTCTCAGTTGCGCAATAGCACCTCAGGCAACCATCTGTGTCATTTAACACAACTTTCTCTGCCTTCAAAGGCATACCATTCACAACAACCATGTTGTTTACAAAGTCCAAAGACACCTTGTTTTTATGCATAAATGGCGTACCAATGATCATATCATAGCGATCAAAATTTGCTATATCCATATACTCCTTGGTCAACATCCCTGACATCTTTATCCTCACTTCCACACCAAACTGTACCATGGCATGACTTCCTATGGTCCTCAACTGGAGCATCAACAGCTCCTCCAACTCATGAATACAAATTGCATTAACATGAGCAAACTGGGGCATAATGCCCATAGTAGTACTCCCTGAGTCCCACAAGGTCCAGGCAGAATATCCATTGACATCCATGTAGGTGACCAAGCACTCCTTCTCTTTGGAAGTATATCATGGCCACTGCAACTTATTAGTTGCCTTCTGCAGTGTAACACGTCTCATTTGGACATGTTGATCTCCATGGCACTCAGTCAGTGCAAACAAATATTTGTCCTTGTTATCATGAGTGTAGTAGTTGCTGTTGTACATATCTACTGCGATGTATTTGTTGCCATCTTTCTAGATGCTCTCAGCATCATCTACTTCTGAGCCATCAGCCTCTACTTGCAGCTCTTTCTCAGCCTCCTTGGCAACCTCCTCTTCCTCATCATTACTGATGATGTCACTGGGGGCTGCAGCCATATGGGCCCTTGAATATGTGCCTTGGGTGGAGCAGGACATTCCTTAGCAAAATGCCTGACCCTACCACAGTTATAGCATGCTGAGGAGTCCCTGGCAGGCCTTCTCTGGGCCACTCCAGAAACTCCAGTGGGTTTGCTTACCATGCACATTGCAGGCACTACACCCCCTCTAGCTGCTACTTGGTTTTGACCTGAAAAGGGTTGATTATCTTTTGCTGGCAAATATCTAGCAAGCTTCAATCCAGGCTATTGGCCTTCAGGAATTGTCTTGCATACAATAAATTGCAGATTGCAATTGTTCTCCATCTCCAACCATTTGGCCAGAAAGGTTGCCACCTTCACTGCCTGACAGTTCACAGGTCCTCAATGTGAGCTACGCTGTTCATAATGATTTGCAGTATGTGTCAACTACTCATAACAAATGGCATATGCCAAGAATTTGGTCACAGTATTGATCTCTGAAGATAAATTGTCATTGCATATCAATGCTCTCCTCATATCTGCAGGTATTCTGTCTAGGAATGTCTCACAAATTGTGTATTCATCTGGATAGATAGCCATATTCTGTGCATGATCCACTAGGTCATCATAAAATGTCTGGATGCCAGTCTTAGTGTCATACACTGCCTTTCTAAAGGCATTTCAAGCTTCCTGCATTGTTGCAGCATTGACAAAATGGTTATACAGTCCTATCAGGACCTTTTTAAACATCCAATGCAATTTGTCACAATTAATGTGAAGGATATGGTGGCGGAACCAATTCTAAGCCTCTCCTTCCATAAATTTGTGCAAGACAAATATTCTCTCTTGGTCCATATTGTCTTCACCATAGCAGCATGCTGCCAGATGGTAACAGATGTCCATGGCCCAATTCTCCAGCTGAGAGAACCTATGCCCTCCAGTATATGCACATATGTGCTTACTATCAGATTTGCGGAGACTTACCCCAGCAGGGAATTTAAATCTGACTCCAAGGGAGTCATCCACCAGATGAGTGAGACGGTCATGCATATGATCCATGTGGATCCTGACTGCCTTATTCATTCCAGGCATAGTTTTACACAACTCATAAGGTGCGGGCATCAAAAATATCTGGGGACTGTGAAACAGGTGTTTGTTGGCAGTTCTTTCTGGCCATAGGGTGGGCTGTTGCCTCACTTCTTGCTCCGCTGGTGATCCACCAGCATGCCTGCTACCATTATAACAATTATTATTGTCTCAATTGTTTTGTCTATGATCATGACCCCCACCATCATTATTGCAATGATTCGGCTTCCTCCCATCATAGTGATTACCACTATCAGCACTCCCTTCCAGATCTCTGTCCAGTTCAGCAGTTTGAGCCACAAATTGTTGCTGCATGTTATTGACAGGCGTTACACCTTCATGCCCTTCAAAGACTACCCCCTGGTTGTCAATCAATGACTCACCATGATTGCGCAAGTCCTGGTTGCACATCCTCTGGTAATTGACACATTTGTTCCAGTTGTCTACTAGGTGGATGCGTTGTACTATGTATCATGGTTATGTTTGCTTCTCCAGAATGTGGACTTCATCCACCTCTTCTTTAATAATAACTTGCTTCTAAGGTGTCTTAACCTCTTGCACTGCAAGTAGTGCCTCTGGCTCTGCCAGAGTCATTGTCACAGTCTCTACTTCAGATAATGCCTGTTGAGGCACTCCGCTAACAATGTGTTGATGGTTTGCGGCATTTTGACGCTTAACATAGTCTTGCTGAGACTCATTGGCCTGATGAGATGCATTCAGCAATTCCATTGTGTCTGCAATCAATGGCGCTCATCAGCGCACACTCATTTTGCATTTCACTGAGTTGGCTAGAGTGGCCATTGAGACTGCTGACCCCCGCGCTGCTTTGCACTTGAGATATTCCACCACTTCAAGTTCAAAGATATGCACAAATAGTTTGATATATTCAGTTGAATCTGCACAAGGTACATGGTGGCTCCTAGCAGCTAGTAACTGTAGATGCTTTACTACGTAAAGCTGCAAATGCTTTCACGTTGATTCCTTTGCAACCAATGGATATCGGTCCAATATCAGCTGTAGCTGGATAGACAGGATCAAGTGCAACCTCTTGCTTTTCTCATCATCTGAGGACTCCAGCTCAGACTCTAAGTCCAGAGCTCTTTTGAGGCCTTCATGCCTCACCTGTGGCTGTTTTCCGGCCCTTCCATGCAACTCTGGAATTCTAGGCACTGACAACACCTTTTCTGACCTTACAACATTGTCATCCTCCCTCCTGACCACTATAGCTAGTTCTTGCTCCTGTCCCTGTGTTGTCAACAACAATGGTCCTGGTTCAGTGGCAGCATCTGCCATGTACTCCAAATGCTGTTCAGTCAGCGCAGTCTGGAATGAGGTGCTGTGCGTGAACATGCTGCCTTGTACCATTTCCAAATACTGGGTAAGGTCTGGTTGACCTTTGGACTGAGCTGATAAGCTCTCAAGCAATACCAAGTACATCAATGAAGGCATTTAGCTTGCTGGTAGTGACACTCCTGAGACCACAGATCTCTCCCCTGGTTTACCACCAGGCTGTACAATAGACATCATCTGTGATACAATAGACTACCTGGCATTCCAAAGCTTATGCTAACATCACAAGATATCTTTTTATCCTGCTTTGACGGGGGCTGGTAAGCAGATGAAGATTGCATCTTTACAGCTTGAGACACAGGTGGGTCACCTGTGTCTGTGGCTGGGAAAGGAGGGTCCGGATCAAGAGAGCCAGTCATAGAAGCACATTTTCAACATGATGCCAACAGAAATCAAGAAGTTTTGGTGATGAGTTGCGTAGCTGGTAACAAGCCTAGAATCTAAAGCCAATAGCAGAAGATTCAAAAAAATGTAACCGTTGGTTACAAGCTAGAATGATCTTGTGTGTATTACATAGTGCTGAATCAGATCGCAGTATCAGATTGACTAGAACTAGAGTGAATACAAGATGTTATCCTATATAATACTCTACTGGAGGCATATAGCATCGTTGATGCTAGTAACAAGTGTGATGCTCTATTACAGCATGTTTGGTACTTCTATTCAGGGAGCTTGTGGGGTACATATTGCATCTATCTTATATGATTATCTATGTTCATGACTCTGACTGGAGGGCAAGCTCCAACTGCCAGTTCTCCATGACTCAGCCCTTTGTTCATTGCGATTATCCCCTTCGCTATGAGATCTTTCATTGTGGGTGGTTGTCACAAATTCTGTGGTTTCTTCAACTTTGTTGGTTGCTTTATGGCCATACCACCTCTTGAGTATGATGAATTTGCATTGTGTCAGATTGTGGTCTGCACCTTTGCAGTTGAAACAATGCATGTGGTGTTTTTCCTCAACAAGTGCAGCACTTCTGCAATCCATATCTACAAAATAGATGTCCCAGAGGTGTCGTAAAATGACAAAATAGCTCGTCCAGATTATAGGGGGTGATGATCTGAAGAATACGTTCCAGAGGGGTCTTCTAGGTTTATATGATGCTGTGCGGTCAACCATTTCTTTGCCTCTGGCCAGCTCTACCTTAAGGGTTGAGATAATGCTTATAGCAGGATCCAGGTTGTGCTGAGAGGTGCCGTTATCCAAGAGTTTACCTTTCAGGAGGGTGAGCAGTGTCTTATTGTTAAATAGGGTTCTCTGGATGATCTCCGTTGTGGTGTCTTTGGAGTCTCATATTGCACTCTGGTTTTGGATGCTGAGGGTGAATCTCTCTATGGTACAGAGGAAGCTTGGGAGAGGTGGGTTGTAGGGCAGTATAGAAATGGAAGCATCTGGCATGGACACAATGGGGTGTGTCAGTAGGATGTTGCCAGCCTCCTCAGTTATGTTAAAGATGAGAAAGTGGTATGGTGGTTTCTGCTTGTTGTATTTTTTCTTAGTGATGATATTCTTCTCCTGTTGGAGGGTTGATAGTTTAACTCTTTCACCTGTTATACATTGAAGCAGGTCTTTAATTTGGTCACTAGCTGCCATTATGTCTGCAGCGTTGCTCACCTGCCATTCCCGGATTCACAGCTTAGATCCAGGATACTGGTTGAAAGTGGCTCTCTATTCTGAGAGGAGGTTGATCAGGGAGGTGTGGATAGGTGAATAATCAGGAAACTCCTGACAGGTGTCAGCGTCCTAGTGAGGTCCTCAGGGAGCTGTGGTGCAGAGTTCTGGGGCTGTGAAGTAGTGGCTGCCATCTGGGTGAATGGGGGGTCTGTCAGAGTCCTGGAGATGTGGCTCAGGGTCCATGCATTTCTTGTCTTCACTCTATGGGTAGAGGTTGTTGGAGTCGAGAGGTACAATATACCATCAGTTGGTGAGCCCAGTTTAGATTGATTCACCATCATTGCATCTCTATCTGCATTTCTGAGGTTGCCCTCCAGCGTAGTACAGGCCTCCCTGCCTGGAGTGGGAAGATTAGCATTAGTGATGGGCTGCCAGAGGCATCCTCTTCAGATTCTTCCATGTCTTATATTGTCCTGGGAGTACTAACAGTTCATCTCCTTCTGTTATGGCATCTGACCCCTCTTTATTTTTCTGGGCTCGCAGTTTGCTGGCCTTTCCTCTGGTCATCAGCAGAAGTGGGCATAGATTACATGTGGGGT
Source organism: Macrolepiota albuminosa (assembly GCA_027475525.1). NCBI lineage: Eukaryota > Fungi > Basidiomycota > Agaricomycetes > Agaricales > Agaricaceae > Macrolepiota > Macrolepiota albuminosa. The sequence continues at coordinate 125,264 of JAMWFC010000124.1, forward strand.
GAATTTTGCCTATCCAGCTTATACCTCTTTTCTTGGTATGTTTCTGAAATGCTGTGCATGAGTCCCTGTTCCATGTTGTGGCACCAGGTTGCCTGTTGCAGAGGAGTGTGTGTCCATAGCTCAGGAGTCAGCCAGAAAAGGTTAAATACCTGAAAGTTAGGTTTCTTGGGAAGTTCTCTGGGGTGAGGCATCATCGCTGCATACTTGCGCTTGTATTAGCCTCCTGGCTCTTTTCCTAGTGCCAGATGGCACTGAGAGGGATGATAGGGGGGGTGCCTGACATCTGCCCAAGGCAGCTTCTCTAGTCAGAGGAATAGTAGGTGTAAGGGTGACCTCCGGAGGTTGCAGCACTATCACACAACTGGCAGAGAGAAATCCAAAGTATATTAGAATGAAATAATAATGACACGTTGGTAACTACTTGCCTGGCAGAGGGAAATCCAAAGAGAACAAGTTTAAGGATTCACTCGGCCAGGCGTGGCACATCAGCATCGGTAGCGGAGGCATGGGAACCAACTGTACATCATATTGGACCACTAACCCTAACCCCCGGTATAGGCCCGGTCTTGTTTGGCGCTGTTTACCAGTACTGGTGGATGCTCGCTGGGGGTAAAGCAAGGATGAGGTCATGATATGGGTACCGATAGAGAGCCAGAGTCGAAGTGTATGTGATGGAACTGGACCAGTGCCAAATGGAGGTAATCTAGACCTCCAGGGCCCTAAACAGTCTCTGTGGTCCTGGAGGTCAATTAAAGGTGTCCCGGGGCAGTCAGAGTGAATGTCGTAGTAGCATAGAATAAAGAAATAAGAAAAGAGAAGGAGGTCCCCTGACAGTAGGTAGGCTGGTGGTTAGGCACAGTTGTAGCAACCAGTGTTAGTGGTGCTTGTTGTGGTTTGTAGTCAAGGGGCTCCCTCCTATAAGTTCCGTGTATTTATTTACAGAAGTCAAGCAATCATGGAATGATATAAAGAGGACGGACAGGAGGAATGTAGCATATATTTTGAGATGTGACCAAAGTGTGACTGGATCCAGTTGACCTACAGCTGCTAGCTCATACTCATAGATAGGATTTATCCTTTTTAGTGCCCACCCATCCACACCTCGGTTCACTTCCTTTCTTCTTCTTATAATTACAACCTTTTCCACTTATAATAATACCAAACTTTACAATATGCATACTTTATTCTAATATCTCCTTTTTCATTTCTAATATTCCAATGGGCTCCTTTATACCTATTCTCTTATTCTTTATATTTCTACATACTATGCCCTACCATGCAGTTAGCAGGCCCCCCTAGTTGGCACCCTCTGATGTCTTTGGTATTTCCCTTGTTTTTTCTTTGTTTTTTTGACATAATTGTATGTATTAGTTGCTTAAAGATAATAGAAGTTGTATGGGACAGAGATATGGGGAATTCATTGAGTTTCTTCTCAATGCCAACGTGGAGGTTTGTCACTCTCTTGTCATATTGCCAAAGCAGGCAATCAAGTTAATTTGATGCCAAAACATCAATTGTGAGAATTTGAAGATGCAGAGCTGAGCAGAGCCTCAATTTGTCATCAAGGGTACCTGTGACAATTTGTGACCTGCTGACTAGGGGGGCCTGCCAACTGTGTAGTAGGGCATAGTATTCTGTCTATCCTCTTCATTTGGGATTACAATGCTTAGTGTGAGGAGGAATCTCAGTTGCCTCTATTTAACGACTGGTTGGCTACCCCCATCAATAGACAATGTATGTAGAAAATCAAGTGTAAGGGTGATCTCTAGAGGCTGTGGCTCAGTCACACAGCTGGCAGAAGGAGATCCAAAGTATATTAGAGCATGTACTGAAAATATCATAATAACTACTCACCTGGCAGAGGGAGATCCAAAGAGAACAAGTCTAGGGATTTCCTATGCCAGGTTGGATGCTTCTGGGGCCTCTGAAGTGTGGAAAACAACTGTACAGTACAACAAAACCTTAAAAACTCAAAAATTGCCTATACAAACAATTGCACAAATAAGGGGCAAACTCTGGAAAACTCTGGCTTATGTAAGCAGTCTAGAAGCGGTGCTGAAGAGCCCACACTTGTCTGAATGGTAGCTAGAGAACCAGAGCACCTCAAGAGCTGAGAATAGTACTAACAGATAGTGTTGAAAGAATACAAATAGTAAAATGAAATAATGTCAGAAGAAATAAATGAATGAATAAAAGGAGAGCAGAAGAAATAAGGAGTGAAAAAAGGAAGAAATGAGGAGTCCCCTGACATCACCCCCCCTCTGAAGTGTGGCATCTCAACATGCTGAATAGAAGTAGTTCTGGATGGCCTGGTCTACCTTGGAAAGAGAATAAAGGCCTCTGATTGCCCAGGAAGCATTAGAATGCTATTGATAGAATTCCTGGACCAAGGCAGGGGCATGGACATTCTCTTGTGGCTCCCAGGAGATGTCCTCAATTTTATAGCTCATCCACTTGACTTTGAACTGAAGCTTGTTCCTAAAGAGTTGGCTGTCTAGAATCCACTCTACTTCATACTCCTCTTGGCTGTCTACCAGAACTGGAGGTGGGGGTGGCTGTGGGCATCAACCTGGGATTGGATCCTCTGGTATAGGAGAGAGCTTCACCACATTGAAGACTGGATGGAGTTGACTTATTCCACTAGGCAGCTTGAGTCAATAGGCTAGTAGGCCTACCTGCCTTACTATAGAAAAGGGTTCTAGACAACAATGAGAGAGCTTCTGAGAAGGTCGGATGGTAGCAATGTCAGAGGCATCCAGATAGACTCAATCTCCAGGCTTGTACTTGGGGGCTAGAGTTTGTCCACGATCATAGTAGTGGGCCATGTCATCCTTTGCCTTAGCTAAAGCAGCCTTGGCTTCCTTCTGAGCTGTCTTCATCTGATCTATGAACTCATTGACAGCTTCATTCTCTGAAGGTTGTCCATGAGGCTCAAATCCCATCTGAGGGTGTCAACCAGTATCTAGAAGGAAAGGAGACAGCTGAGTGGTAGCATGTACATGGTTGTTGTATTGAAACTCTGCCTCTAGTAATAGGTTATCCCAGTTATTCTGTTGCTCATTGCAGAAGAGCCAGAGATACTGTTTTAGCTCCTGGTTGACATGCTCAGTCTGACCATCAGACTGAAGGTGGTAGGCTGTGGAAGTGTGGAGTTTGACATGGAGGAGGTGATACAGTTCTCTAGTAAACTCTGCTACAAACTGAGGTCCACAGTTGGAGATGTAAGCATCTGACAACCCATGGAGTTTCCAGACATGCTTTCAGTACAGATTAGCAGCACCCATGGCTGAGCAAGTAGTGTGTATTGGAATAAAATGAGCATGCTTGCCACAGAGATCCACTACCACCATGATCACATCATATCCATGAGAGTCTGGTAACTCAATGATGAAGTCTACCAAGGCCACACTTCAACACTCAGCTGGAATGGGCAATGGATGAAGCTGTCCCATAGAAGGCTGACAACAAGGCTTAGTCTGAAGGCAAAGGTTACAGGTGGAGGTGTAAGAGCCAATATACTGCAACATTTGAGGCCACCAGTAATTCCATGAAACCAGCTCCAGTGTCTTCCATCTGCCAGAATGTCCTGCAACTCAAGAGTTGTGATGCTGCTCCACAATCTGCCTCCGGAGGTCTGGCAGGTTGGAAACATAAATGCATCCCCAGAAGGTGAGAAGACTATTCTCCAAAGACCACTTGTTGGTGCAGACAGACTTCACTTGAGTTTTCTCTCAAGCATGCAAAGCCATGGCAGCCTTGGCTATCAGATCTTCTTAAGCACTCTCCTGGTTACCTCATCAGATGTCTTGAAGGATGCTCACTTCTTCTTCCTGGCCAACCACACCTTTTAGAGCACAAATGGCAAATAGTTCTGGCTTCAGGAGTACAATATTGTCATTGTCACTAGTTCCTGAGCCATGGTCTGCTCACCTAGAAAGTGCATCTGGCTTGCCCATGCTCCATCCAGGTTTGTGATGCAGAGAGAAGTCAAAGTTGGCCAGATACAGGGACCATTGAGCCTGTTGGCAGTTAAGTTTCTTGGCTGTCTGAAAGTACTCTAAGTTCTTGTGATCAGTCCACACCTTGAATTTATGCTTGGCACCCTCAAGGAAATGTCACCACTCCTCAAATGACCAAATGATAGCCAGCATCTCCTTGTCATGAATCTTATAATTTTGCACCATGGCATTGAGACTCTTGGAGTAGAAGGCCACAGGATGCCACTTACCATCTTCTCTTGACTGTTGAGAGAGAACGGCTCCAGTAGCAAAATCTGAGCTATCGGCTTCAACACAGAAGGGAGAGTCATCATCTGAAAATAGGAGGACAGGCTTTGAAGTGACTGCCTATTTGAGGGCATCAAAGGCTGTCTGCTGTGCTGCGTCCCAGTACCAAGGAGTGTCCTTAGTAGTGAGATCGAAGAGGGGCTAGGCATAGTGTGAGAAATCCTGAATAAACCTTTGGTAGAAGTTGGTGAAACTCAGAAAGGCCTGAACCTCCTTCTTGTTCTTAGGCTCTGGCCACTCTGCCACACCAGCCACCTTGACTGGGTCCATCTCAGCCATTCCATGAGAGATGATCAGTCCAAGATATTCAACCTTAGTCTGCTCAAACTCGCACTTCTCTGGCTTAAGATAGAGCTGGTGTTGGCAAAGACGTTCCAGTACAATGCATGTAATCTGACAATGCTCCTTTAGAGTCTTGGTATAGATGAGAATATCATCAAGGTATATAAACACAACACCTTTTGCTATGAGGTCTCGGAAAATGTTATTCATCATGGTCTGGAAGGTGGCAGGGCTATTAGTGAGGCCAAAGAACATTACCAGAGGTTCAAAGAGTCCACAATTTGTTTGGAATGCTGCCTTCTACTCATCACTTTCTTTGATGTGCACATTGTTGTAGCCCCAGCAGACATCCAACTTGGTAAAGTAGCGTGCACATTGGAGGTTGTTGACAAGCTCTGAAATGAGTGGTAAGAGGTAGCAATTCTTCACAGTCATCGCATTCAAGATTCAGTAGTCCTGAACCAGACATAGAGATCCATTCTTCTTCTTAATGAAGAAGACTGGAGAGGCCATCAGAGACTTTGAGGGATGGATGTGACCAGAGTCTAAATTCTCCTGCAAAAAGGCATCAAGCTCATCCTGTTCTCTGGGAGAGAGAAGATAGACCTTGCAGCTAGAGGGCTCAGCATTGGGCATAAGCTTGATTTCATGGTCCCACTGCTTATGCTCTGGCAGGGAGTCAAATGATGCCTTAGAGAAAACATTCTTAAAGTCTTGCAGGTGATGAGGAACTGCATCTTGGAACAACTTAGAAGCAGAGTTAGCAGCAAATGCCTGAGCTAGCCGCTGGGAAGTAGTTTGGCTAGCTCTAATCTCTGCTACTGTTGGTGGAGGTCATAAGGTAGTTGCATAAATCCTATCACCTGTCTTGATAGCCTTGTCTGGAGACTTTGGGTCAGGAGCACACCCAAATACACCCTTGCATCCATCTTTCATCTGGGCTTCACTCACTACACCTTGAACATCCTCATAGAGGGCCTCTCTATGAGAAAATGCCAAGAGAGGAGGATCCAGTAGGTCGAGGTCTGCAAAGGGGAGGTGTCCAACTTGGCAAGCCCAGATAGCAGCACGCTCACAGACTGACTCTCTATGCTCCTCTCTAACTTCCTTGGCACATGTGGAACACTGTTGAGGGCAGTGGCTCATGCTTACCTTACTCTTGGCCCAGTCAATCTCAGGATTGTGATCACACAGCTAGGAGAACCCAAGTATCATGTCCTGCTTTCCTAGGCTGGTGACCACAAAGACAGCACACTCAGAATGAGTCTGGTCACAAAGGACTAAATCCACCACTGAGTGGATGGATCCAGCTTCATTGAGTGTGCCATCAATGTTATAGACTGGAATAGGATGAGAGAGAGGCAGTTCCATGGTAGAGCTCATGTCATAACTCCATGAGCTGCCACTGATCACATGCTACCTGATACCAGGTCTCAATACTTGTGTTGTCAGGTCATCCCTCAGCCATGCTGTCAATCCAGTCCATGAGAGAGGAAAGGAGGCCATCTCAGAAGGTGAGACAGAGCTGAAGACCATCCAAATAGCAGGCCTGTTTAGCAAGAGCTCTGAAGGAGTCGATGTATTCATCTAAGGTCTGCTTCCCCTGCCCATATTGATGAGGATCTTGGAGAGTGAGGGCTGCCACCTTAGCAGGGTCTAAGAGGAAGAACTCTGTCCAAAACTCCTTCTCAAACTGATCCCAACTTCCAAAACTCTCCACTCCTCCAGGGCACTGAAAGACTTGTAGCATGTATGTCGAAGCTTGCCCAGATTTCATGTAAGAAAGAAAGAACCCAAGTGATCTTGAGTGCATCAGAGGGGAAAGCCTCACCACTGAGCTGAATATAGATGATGCATGACTGCAGGAAATGCTTGCCTATTGCTCAATCACCATTGAATGTGTCTGAGAGTGCTGGGTAAGGAATGTTGGCATAAACGGGGGAGGAGGCCCCAAAGCAAGGGACAGGGGGTGTGTCAGCCCTAACTGGAGGTGCCTGGAGAGGGGTAGGAGTGAGAGAAAGGTGCTCTAAGAGGGCCTGAAAGGAATGGGAGATGATGTCTGTGGCCTGACATAATCCAGCAAGTTTGGTGGTGTGGAGGGTAAAGGAAGCTTGAGTAGTCTGCACCTGAGTCTCCAGAGCAAGCAAGCAGCCCCAGGCATCATCCTGAGGGGCAGAAGCGTCTAGGGGAGTGTCTGAGGGGGCTGGTTGGATCATAGAAGCAACAGAGGGGCAGGGAGTAATCCAGTGGGGGAAGGACATCAAGGGGCAAGAGAGGGCTCAAGCAGGCTGAAGGGGACTCCCAGACCGAAATGTAGAGACTTGTTCTGCTGTAAGGGCAATCTCTGGAGGCTGTGGCTCAGTCACACAGCTGGCAGAGGGAGATCCAAAGTGTATTAGAGTATGTACTGACAATATCATAATAACTACTTACCTGGCAGAGGGAGAACAAGTCTAGAGATTCCCTATGCCAGGTTGGACGCTTCTGGAGCTTCTGAAGCATGGGAAACAACTGTACAGTACAACAAAACCTTAAGATTCCCTATGCCAGGTTGGACGCTTCTGGAGCTTCTGAAGCATGGGAAACAACTGTACAGTACAACAAAACCTTAAAAACTCGAAAATTGCCTACATAAACAATTGCACAAATAAGAGGCAAACTCTGACAAACTCTGGCTTATGTAAGTAGTCTGGAAGCGGTGCTAAAGGGCCCACACTTGTCTGAATGGTAGCTAGAGAACCAGAGCACCTCAAGGGCTGAGAATAGTATTAACAGATAGTGTTGAAAGAATAGAAATAGTAAAATGAATAATGTCAGAAGAAATAAGAGAATGAATGAAAGGAGAGCAGAAGAAATAAGGAGTGAAAGAAGGAAGATGAGGAGTCCCCTGACATCAAGAATGTTTATATTGAATTGAGTCTATCTATAAGGCACGCTGTAAAGAATGCAAAAACACAGTTGTTTTTACTCAAACTTTTAGCAATTCTCAGTTCTCTCAAGCATCAAGAATTTCTCTGATTTAATCTCATCTCTGACATCAACACGAAATATATAGTATTGATGATACAAAATGATAATATCACTAATAATTATTGCTAGTTTGGGTAAGACCCATTGTGGATTACTCTGGACTCTTATATTAGCAACATTGCAAGATAAAAATGAGCCTGGCAAGAAGAAGGTGAGTCAGCTGCAATTCCCCATTTTTGAGCTAGGAGAAACACAATGCATTGCATGATGACTCTCTGTCAACAGAAATGACATGTGACTCTGGCTTTCTTTCATGGTGTCATTTTATGATCACATACACATATGTTTCCCATTATTTCATAAATTATGCTTATATCACTTTCCTATGATTCATGTATGACTTTATTATATATACATGTCACTATAAATATTCTCACCCTGGGGTCAAGCTATCTCTTGATACTTGATTCCAGGTGTGTCATTTATTTACTCATTCTAAACTTATACTTATCTCTTGATACTTGACTCCAGATTATTACTTTATTGTTTACTGTATACAAATACATATCATCATTGCCATAATGCTGTGTCACTCTCACAATTTCCATGGATGTAGCATAGTTTCTAGTTTTCAATGACATGAGAGATAGATTTACTTCATTCTGACTTTCATATCTGGAATGCTAGAGTAAGCCTTAATGCAGACTCATGTAGTGTCAAGATGGCCTGTAAATATGGCATGAGGATTTGTTTGTGCTTCAATAATAAATATCTGTAAAATGTGTCACTAGACCAGTGACCAATGTCAGGTTCCGCTGAATCGGGGGCTTTCCGGGAAAGCGACGCCCTTACGATGCGGACTTGATCTACGGATACTCAATGACTTTTATAGTCTCAAAAGGCACTTCTTGCAACAGGTACTCTAATGTGACTCCAATTTGCAAGCTGCGACCTTGTAAAGGTTCCAAGTTGGCTGTTTTTGCTGCCTTGGTCAATATTTCCAAGAATTTTTTCTTGGTCAAAGGAGTGAATTTTCCTTTTTTGTTTTTATATGCAAAGAGAGGGCCTTCTCCTGGTGGCTCATTTACCCAAAGGTGAATATCTAAAGTGCTGCTGGGGTCCAAGAGGTTGTCCTGCTTTGCCAAGAAACCATCTCCCTATAAACTTGTTGAGTTGAAACTAGTCTCGGAGGATTTTGGAAGATGTAGAAAGCTGTATCAATGAGTAAAAACTCAGTGGTTGTTTGATGAACACTGTATTAAGTATGTCTACCTGTATCAATGAGTAAAGACTACAGATAATGAGTAAGACTAAATATATTAAATAACAAAGACTCACACCTTAGTGGTTATTTGATGAACATTGAGGTGTGATATGTAACAAGAGAAGAAAACATACAAAGTGACAAAATAGTAATGATTGACTGTAATCTTAATACTCCCCCTTGATGTGAATGTGGATTACAGAACACAGAGAAGTTTGCAGAATCTTTTGAACTTGACATGGGCGAGCGACTAAATAAATATGTCTGCAATCATATCAAAAGTAAAAACATAATAAACTTGAACTTGACAAGACAAAATAGTTTGGTGAATGAAATGAAAGTAAACGTTGATATGTTTTGTACATGCATGGAAAGTGGCATATTTCAATAGTTGAATAGCACTTTGATTGTTACAATAAAAATTAGTCAGTAGAGAGAAAAGATAAATGAAAAAAAGTTCTTTGAGCAGTTTGTCTATCATCTCTTGTAATGTGTCTTTTTGGCAGGAAAGAGTAATGTTGGAGAAACAGATGGGGAGTCAGATATAGAATCAGCTCTGCATTTCATTGGGATGACAGTGGTTTGTGCATTTTTGAGATAGTGTAAGCATTTAGATCTTGAGTGAGGTTAACACCTAGTAGCCAATTAATTGGACCAAGATTTACAATTTCAAATTGCTTGCTAAGCTGTTTCTTGATTAAAGAAGTGGTGCTTGCAGAGTCATCAATTATGGTAAAATCATTGATTGCAATGGTGACTATTGTATATTCGTTGCTATTGACTTTGTAAAAGACAGCGATGTTAGCTTGGCATACTGTATAGCTAAGACTGCTAAATGTCTTGAATTTTCCTTGTACCAATAATAAGCACCCTGTTTGGTGCTATATAGTAGATGTTTGAGATGCTAAGTGAGATTGCATTGAGCAGTTTTGCAAGCTCAGGGAGTAAATTACAGAATTGTTAATAGTAGGGTGGAAACTGCATGTATATGACTTTATTTTTCTTAAGTGACAAATTGAGGTATGCATTTTTGACATCAGCTTGTTCAATAGATGTATCATAAGAGGCTGCAATTAATAGTAGAGCTCTCAGTGTTGCAGCATGAACTGTTGGTACAAGGATTTCTGTGTAGTCTACACCAAATTGCTGCTTGAACTCCTTTGCTACTAATTGCACCTTGTATCAAATGACTTTTCCATTAGCTACATATTTTTGACACAGGACATATCAACATGGAATTATATTTACATCTAAAGGAGCCTCAATTATTTTTCATGTGCTTAGCTTCTCAATTTGGGTAAGTTTGGCATCTATTGCTGATGATCAGTCTTCTTTCTTATTACTATTTAATGCATCTTTGATGGGCAGTATGTCTTTGCTGACTGCTAATGCATGTTGTATGGCTTCTTCAATCCATTCAGCACTCATTTTGTCAAATTCAACACCACTTGTTTTGACAATACCTTCAGCATCAACAATGAATGCAGATTCAACTAGATTTGGTGCTTTTATGACCCTTTGATGTTGTCCACATCCATATTGAGCAGAGTTAAATAGCAGAAGGCTGGTAAGTGAGTTTTAACATTTTCAAAGGTGTGGAGCATTGATAGTGGGTGATCTATCTGCTTGTGGTTCATTTGTTGCATCTTGGGGCATTTTGGATGGTGTTTTGATGCATTTTTTGTCAGTTTGGGTTGCTGGAGAGCTTTTAATAGCTGGTTCAGTCTTGATGACATTATTATGACTGAATATAGGTGAGTTTTCAGGTGGATCTGGTGTTGCTGGAACCTGGAGACTGTCCAAGTTGGTAGATTTCCACTTCCCCTCAATCTGGACATTATTCAGGTTGAGAGCAGCACTCTTGCTGAAATAGACATTTCTTTCAAAAGTGAGTCTGTTCTTGTTGGGCCAGTAGATCTGGTAACCCTTTGATTGCTCATCAATTCCAACTACTCTCACTTTCTCAACTTGAGACTCAAGTTTTCCAGCATTGTGTAGCTTTATATAAGCACATGAATCCCATTCACAAACCTTGAAAGGTCAGGTTTCTTTCTTGTGGCTATCTGATATAATATGACATTGTTTGGCAGCAAGCTCATCAGTGTGCAATTTTTCAACTACACCATGTGATGTTTAGCTTCAGCTCAGAGATATTTGGAGAGGCCTGCCACAATCATCATGGTACATACACCTTCAACAATAGTTTGATTGCAAATGGTGAGATCACAAATAGTTCTGATAGCATCCTGGTGAGACTTTATTTGTGCACTTGTAAACTTGCTGCCTTGATCACTTCCATAGACCTTTATATTTGGGTTTTGCTAGATTTTAATCCATGCTTTGTACTCACAATATGCTTTGAAGGCATCAGACTTTCAGGATAGGAACATGATATGTTCCTCATGGATATATGTTAGGAAACTTCTCATTTCTTCCTTCCTTCACTTCTTGTCTCTTCACTTTTCTTTCATTTATTTATTTATTTCTTCTGACATTATCTCATTTTACTGTTTCTATTTTTTCAACACTATCTGTCAGTACTATTCTCAGCCCTTGAGGTGCTCTGGTTCTCTAGCTACCATTCAGACAAGCATAGGCCCTTTAGCACCGCTTCCAGACCACTTACATAAGCCAGAGTTTGTCAGAGTTTGCCCCTTATTTGTGCAATTGTTTGTATAGGCAATTTTTGAGTTTTTAAGGTTTTGTTATACTGTACAGTTGTTTCCCACACTTCAGAGGCCCCAGAAGCATTCAACCTGGCATAGGAAATCCCTAGACTTGTTCTTTTTAGATCTCCATCTGCCAGGTGAGTATTTATTATGATATTGTCAGTACATGCTCTAATACACTTTGGATCTCCCTCTGCCAGCTGTGTGACTAAGTCTGTAATGAAGTTACTATTGTGTGAGAGCTTACAGTTCATACTGCACAGAATTAGATCAGTCTGATCTATTGACTATGTAGTATCAACACAAAATAAGCTGCTTAGTAAGTGGCAGGTATCTACATATTTATAATTATATAAATATTATTATATTATAATAAATATAATATAATATTCTAAGTTTATAGTAAGTAAAAGCTATATGGCCAACGCCACATAGCAGACTATGCTACACACTCCCCAATTAGACCAAACTATGGTTTCAAAACACTCCGATAGTCAGGCCATTGGTAAGTCAGGGATGGGGGCAATTGGAGAGTCTTTGGGCTCCTGAAATGAATTGGCAGTTGCATTGTTCATATTGTAGTTGAGGAGTTTATCCTCAGGTGCGGGCTTGTGAGAGGTGGCCAATGGCCCTGCTAGAAGCAGGGAGTCATCATAGTCCTGTAGCAGGGACAGCGTAATAGTGGGGTCAAAAGTTGGCCCCAGAGGAGGGGGTTGGGAATCGGAGAGATCCCCATTGTCAGATGGGTACTGGCATGTCCAGATTTCTTGGGCGTGAATATCTTGCCTGATGAGAAAATACATCTTCTTGGTGAATGCATTGTCAAATACACAACAACTCTCTTGCTGCTGGAGCATTAGTCATTGGTGGTCGCCAATGGTGGCTTTACGCCATCTATCCTACTGAGCAAGAGACTAAGGTGTCCCATAGTGATCAAGGCATTGCAGCCTCTTGTCGTCAATGGCAGCCACCTCATTGTAGAGCTGGCTGTCACTAAAGAAAATGTGGGCCAAGAAGATAACCCCATACATGTATGCATAGTCAGCCCAGCTAACCAGGATTTGATTGTAAAGAAGGACACATAACATGTCCAAAGTGGTAAAGACAGAAGCTAAGGCTTCCAGAATATCCACAATCTGAGCCTCAAAGTTTGAGTCCTTGGTGGACAGGGGCACAAAGGATTGCCCCATAGCTGCCTCGTATTCAGCAATGGCCTCTTTATAAAGGCCTGGCCATGCAAAGACATAAGCCAGGTGTTTGTGCACCGTGGACTTGAATGGGTGGCTCATGCAGAGAGCACGTACAAGCGCAAATCCAAAGAGGCTGCACTAGTGAATGCACATAGCACAGTCCATGGCCAGACCAGTCCACATATTGGGTGTTCCAGGATACTCATAGAGAAGGGCATATGAGCCCAGATAGTCCAAAGCAAAGAGTTGCTTTGGGTCAGGGGGAGTCAGGCCAATGACAGCCAGCCTCTCACTTTTCTTGTGATGGTAGATCTATGAAGAAACAATCATCTGTGGGACTTTCTCCTACTCCTCCAAACTTGCAAAAGGTACTGCAATGGTTTTGTATGGGACCTCATCAAGTAATTGAGACATTACTCTATTTCAGGCTGTGGGGTAACAATTTATAGTCACCTGTTTGAATTCATTGAGCAGGAGGTAGCCCAACTGATGCTGACAAATCAGCATAAACTGGTTGTTCACCAGTTCATGGAGCCTGTGGAGCTCTTGAGGGCTGTGGGAGAACCTGCAAGGTGCAACTTGGTATACCTTACTGTTGTGGAGCATATGTGTGGCATTGCCCTCTTTGTTGGCCTCGAAGGCCCTGGCTGTGTGGGCTTCTTGCCCAATGAAGATAGTGTTGGTTACTGGTGACCAGTAAAATTGGGGAGACAACCCTGTACCAAAGAACGAGTTCTGACACTTGATAGTGTGATCACAATAGATCACAATGCCAAGCACATCAGGAATGTGCCTGGTCTCATCTTTGAGGAGGGCAGCTCCTTGTTTGGCACTATCTTGCATCCAACAGTCCATCTTGGCCTGTTGATTACTGTTGCGCCAGTCGTGTGCTATATATTGTGCTGCAGTTTCATGTGGCACCAGGGATTCCATACAAGCCTCTTTAGGCTCCTCATACCATTCATCATCAGAGGGTGGGGATGGCAGCCTCTCTGGCCTAGCATTTTCTGAATGTGGGTCCATTACCTACACACACTGAGGGTATCAGGCAGGAGGGCCCTCTACCAATATGGCAGGTAAAAAAGGGATGTTAGCCCCCAGAGCTCTTTTTGGGGCATCCTGGGGGAAGTGCACATTAACATATGCGTGCCCTTCCAGGTTCTTACTCCAATGGTCCTTTTGGAGTTGCAAGGCCTTAGCCTCAGTGGTGCATGTACTGACACCCTGAGAACTCTGCTCCCCAGAGTGCGTGGTAGATACCACAGATAGTGGTCATGAAGATGCAACCTCGGATGTGCCACTAGCAAGGCGCTGAATCAGCCAGGGGGTGACTGGAGCAGGGATATTGTGATAGAGGAGGATGTTGCCCTAGGCCAGCCTCCTGGCCAGGAATAACAACGCTTGACTGAGTCAAGCAGGAGGGCATGTCCTCCACTCCTTGCCAATGCGCCCTTTTGCTGGAGTCGGTGTCCCGACTTGGAGGTGTAGTCTGCTGCTTATGAGTGGCTAATTGTAACCTGCGGTTACTAGTTAGAACTATCTGTGTATTTCACACAGTGCTAAATCAGACCGCAATATCGGATTTGACTAGTACTTAGTGCGAAAACAAGATGTTCTCTTACGTAATACTCTACTAAAGGATTATAGCGTCGTTGACGCTGATGGTAAGACGGATGACTCCGTTACATACCCCCCAATGAGACCGAATACTCGGTCTTGATCACGGGAGGTAGAACGAAATGAACGATGCACGGTAGTGCAACAACGACGAAAGATGCACGATAGTGCAATAACGATGAAAGATGCACGGTAGTGCAATAACGGATGGATGCACGCGTGTTGCGTGGCTGAGAGGCGTTAGTACTCATGCGCAATGAAGATATGTCGGCCGGACACAAGAGACAGCAGTCCTTATCAGACACAGGCGCAGGGGACGCCAGCAGTAGGTAGTCAATGGTGTATATAATAAAAGTATAAAAAACAAGAAAAATGACCCCTCCTCTGGGTCCGCTGTATCTACACGCGACTCTAAAGTGCGTATCAGCTGGAATGGCTCGAGTCAAATACTCAGAGGTACATACAAAATTGTATACAAGGGTCTAGGACCCGGATGACGATGCTCCCGCGACAGCGCCCGTCTCAGTCACCATTGCCTCCTCCTCCAGTGCGACGTTAATCGCGGGAGGGGGAGGCGCCGATTCCGTCCTCGGTGGGGTTATAGGCCCCTCGGCTGCAGGCGTGTCTACCACCATAGGCTCTGTTAGTGCGACGTTAATCGCTGAAGCGGTGGTGGTAAGCGTACCCTGCTCTGCCGTGCGTGACAGGAGATTGACCCGGCCTGGGTCCATGTCTGCTGCTGGCAGGTCATGCGCTGCCGAGCGTTTTAGGAGATTGACCCGATTCGGGTCCATGCCAATCAAGTAATAGAGGCCGTTGGCCTCAGGATTTTCCGGGAGCTTGCTCTCCTCGTGGTGCTTGAACATCAGACGATAGTGATCGTCTTCAGTCATCTCCCGCCATCCATCCCATTGCGGGATTGCGGCGGGGGTGCCATACTTGGAGAGGCGCTCCATACGCTCGTCATCAACCTGCTTAAAGATGTCCATAGACATCGTGGGGGAGTGGAACTGCTGTTCCAGGAAGACTACGCCGTACGTGTACGCGTGGTCCACCCATTCCAGCGGAATCCGGTTGTGTAACAAGACGCGTAACGCGTCGTCGTCGGAGAAGTTCCGTGCATGGTCGTCGGGCACGTGAACTTGATGAATTTCGAGCTGCGGCCCACGTTGGGGCTCAAATGGCTGCTCGGGAAACATGGCGTCATACGAGGCAATCGCCTCTCGGTAAAGCCCTGGTCGGGCCACGACGAGGGTCATGCGCCGTACGATCACCGGCTTGGCTGCGCTGTTAGCGCACAATGCTCGACATAAGGCGAACCCAAAGAGGGTCCGCCAGTGCATGCGGTAGGCATGATCCACGGCGATACCTTGATAGGTATTCTCCAGCCCAGGTCGACCAAAGACCAGCGCGTACTGCGCCAGTTGGTCCAAGTCGAACGGTGTGGCTGGATCCTGAGCGCGCATTACGCGCAGCGCCGTGGTGCCATCGTCTTTCGTGCGCAAAAAGCGCCCCGGAATGTGTCGTCGCTCGACAAGAGCGAGGTCGTCAGGGCCCTGCATCGGGTTGACGAGGTCTTGGTACCTAGGCTCCTTCATCAGGAGCTGCATGGTTCGGTCGTGCAGAGCCTCCACTGTTCGCTGTGCGAACATCTGGAGCTCTGTGATCAGCATATACGCGACGATTCTGTCGCGACGCGGGACGTGTACATTGGCGTAATACTTATAGAGCCGGTCCAGCTCTAGAGGAGTGCGGGGAAGACCGCGTGGGGCGTGCTTGTAAACAATCGTGCCCGGTATGTGGGCAGGATGGCCAGAGGAATATTCGTATGACGCCGCTCTATTGGCGTCAGCTCCCATCAACACCGTATTCGTGGCATACGAATAATAGGTGCAATGGCTGAGTGCTCCTCTAAAGCACGAGTTCATTCGCTCGATATCGAGCGGACCCCACACCTTCACCCCCAAGCCATCGGGGATCCTCCCCGAACATTCGTCCTCGGCCCTCTCCTTCTGGGCCTTTAGCTCCTTGGCGTGAATCGCCTTCTTCTTTGCGATGCGCTTATTGCGCGCTACTCGTTGGAATCGGTCTGCGGCCGATTCCCCCTCCTCCCCGTCCTCCTCCTGCTCCGAGCTCGACTCCCCATAGTCGCTCTCGTCGGACAGGGACGGTACTGGTTTCTTGCCCTTATCGGGCCTAGTCTTTCCCCTCGAGGTCGCCACCAGACCATCATACTGCTCCGGCGTACGGGGGTCTGGGGTCAAGACGACCACGGGATACTTTACTGGTGGGGCCGGTACAAACACCGGCAACATGAATAACATCTGGACTTCTCCCGCTCGTGCGGGAATGCCAGCAGGAAAGAGTATAACCTCCAATTTGGAGGCATCAAGGGGCGGCTTACGGCCGCGACGCTGACGAGACGGCCCCGACTTGGTCAGGGCGGACGATTCGGGTTGTGGCTGAGCCACCGGAGGAGCAGGCGCATT
Source organism: Macrolepiota albuminosa (assembly GCA_027475525.1). NCBI lineage: Eukaryota > Fungi > Basidiomycota > Agaricomycetes > Agaricales > Agaricaceae > Macrolepiota > Macrolepiota albuminosa. The sequence goes on from JAMWFC010000124.1 coordinate 142,031, forward strand.
TCGCGCCAGAGTATTCCCTCCAGGCCCAGCGCGAGGAGTAACAGTAACGGGCGCTTTTGGCGCCACAGCAACGGGTTTGGACCCCCTAGGTGGGGCCCGAGACGATGCGGCTTCCCGCTGGCCCAAGGACAGACCTGCCAAGGGTTCACTGACGGCAGCCATCGACTCTGAAGAGGCCTGCGAGCCCGACTCGGGTACCCGCGATGACGAAGCCACGGGCTGAGGAGGCTGCTCATGGCGCGCGAATTGCGCTTCCGACGGCATCCTTGCCTGTGGAGGAGCGACCGGTCGACTGGGCTGATATCTCGCCCTCTTGACCTCAGCGGTCGATTCCTCGCTCGTGGTGATTTTGCGCTTAGACGCGCGCTCGATCTGCTCCAGCGCTGAGACGCGCTGCCTCTTCATCAGCTCGATCTGGTCGAGCAATCCCTCCATCACCATCACGGCCAAACTGTCCTGCAGAAAGGACGCAGTTGCAGGGACTGGCTGTCCCGCTGCTTCCAGTCTGCCCAACAACCTATCTGACCCAACTACACTCTGCGCTTGTGGCGCAGGCTCCTCATACGACTCTGCTGCGGGCCGATGAGCCCATGGAACTGACGGCGGCCCCGTCACCACACCTGCATACGTCGGATACGACGCAGACGAGCGTGAGGGCGGTTCCTGATAGTACCTATCCTCCGGGCGCCCATAGCGCCCATCATCATCGACCTCCATCTCTTGCGAGTGGAGGGGCGTTTGGTAAGGAAGCGGCTCCTCGCGGCCCGGGTAGGCCACGCCCGCTGACTGCAACTGACTCGCCGCCGGATATGGCGGCTGCCTCTGAAAATGGGACAACTGAGATGACGACTGTATATTCGGGGGTCTCCCCCCTCCACTAGAGCCTTGCCGGCTCTGATCAATTTTTTGCGGCCCCCAATAGGCCATTCTAAAGCAACACGTAGACGACGTGTATTGGGACTGAGGAAAGAAAGAAAAAAACAGTCTCCCAACTCCGCCAGTGGTGTAAACAACCACAAACACACGCCACCCGGCGCCGCGTCGGCGATCATAATCGCCTAAATAGTTACAATCACAGCCACACTTAGTGGCCACCCGGTCATTTACCGGCAATCAAAGTGGACTTCGTCCACATTCCACCACCACACGCGCATTACGCGCGTTTTGCTAGCTGCTGAGGGCGTTTCACGCCCTGCAGCTCTAGATACCTGTCCATCGCTGCAAGGTCTTTGCAGTTTACTAGCGGTTCCCAGGTAGTATCACCTAAGCTCCACCTTACCTCGAATTCGAGGCTTCCCCTTGTCCAACGATGACCTATCAGGTCATCTACGAACCACTCCTGGTCATTACCAGTTCCAAAATCATACGGCTCCGGAGTTGCTCGATTAGGAAAGAGCGCATCACTACTGGCCATATATGGTCGCAATAGCGACACATGAAATTTGGGGACTATCCTACGCGCTTGCAGCGCATGGGGTAGTTCCAGCACGTAGTTCGACGTACTCGGCTCCGCTTCAAGGACCTTATACGGTCCAATCCACTTTGGACACAACTTACTCGCTCTGCCTTTCGGCAGGTTCAGGTTCTTCGTAGAAAGGTACACTAGATTCCCTTTCTCGATTTCTGGTTCCTCACGTCTGCGACTATTCGCGTGTTTGGTTTGCCAGACGCGCGATTCTATAATCGCATCATGGGCATCTGCCAGATTCCTTAGCGCGTTGCGCGCAAACTGCTTGACTCCCACATGAATAGCTTCGTCCGTACGAAGTTCACGAATCATGGATGGCATGTAGCCATTGTTGAGTTCAAAGGGTGAGTACCCTGTAGTCTCTGATATGCTCGCATTTATCGCGAATTCCACGAGTGGGCATCTATCCACCCAGTCCTTCTGGTCAGGACGTACGAATGCTCGCAAGATCTGTGCGATATTTCTATTCGCACGTTCCGTTTGACCATCCGTTTGCGGATGAAACGATGTCGACATGAGCAACTTTGCTCCTAGCAGTTTGTGCAACTCCTTCCACCATTTGGAAGTAAACTTAGCATCTCGATCGCTCACGATCGAGCTGGGCAGTCCATGGAGACGTACTATCTCCTTGAGATAGATCCACGACAAGTCTGACGCGGTCATGGTGGTTCTCACCGGAATGAGATGGACCATACTGGTCATTCTGCAGATGACTACCCACAGGTAGTTAAAGCCTTTCGACTCGGGGAACGGACCTATAAAGTCCATCCCAATCGAATCCCAGGGTTTGACCGGGATGGGTAGCGAATGCAGCTTTCCTGGTGGCTTCAAAGTCGACACTTTCGACTGTTGACATAGCTCGCATGTCGAGCAGAATTGGCTCGTCTCTTTGGCCATTTGCGGCCACCAGTACCAGCGTCGCACGTAGTCCAGCGTTTTCTGAGTTCCGAAGTGGCCCACCACTGTGTGGGCCTGATCCAGGATAGTCGTAATTAACGACCTCTCCCGGGGGATGCAGATGACTTTGGACCCCGCGGGTCTGATAAGGTAGATGAGCTGTTGCTCCACCTTGAAGCGCGGGTGCGCTTGGATATTGTTCAGAATCTCTACGCAGAGATTATCACCCTTGTATCCCTGTTGGATACGTGTGCGGAACTGCTCATTGCCTAGGTCGGCCGGTGCAGGAATATGGTCTTGTGACTCCAATGCTTGCTGGAGCGTCATCTCAGCACCTCTCGTAGGCACCTCTTGCCTCGTCTCTTCACGAAGCTGAGGGGCCGCATGCTCCAGCAATACCTGGGCTTCGATATCGCGAATTTCTCGCTGTTCGTGCAGTCGCTTACTGCGACGTGTTTCCTGCGCTCGCATGGCGCGTAGCTCGACCCTATGTTCCTTGATTTCGTGGAACCGATGCAGGGGCAAGTCTTCGCCTTCGGGGTCAATACGTTTGTCCGCCTGGACATAGTCATGCGCGTCATGGACGTCATCTCGAGTATCACTCTCGAAATATCGAGACAGGCAGTCTGCGACTTTGTTCAATTCACCCTTCACATAGGTGATGTCGAACTGATACCGCGACATGTAGTCGATCCAGCGACGTTGCCGCGGAGATAGGTGCACCTGAGTCTTGAAAAACTCTAGTGCTTTATGATCCGTAATGATATGGATCTTGTATCCCATCAGTTTATCCTCCCATTTTAGGAGGGCTTCCAGGATAGCGAGTGTTTCTAACTCGTGTACAGCATAATTCTGCTGGGCAGCAGTGAATTTACGGGACATAAACCCCGCTGGTCGGCAAGTTTGCCATGTTTTACCCTGGCCAAACATGGCCCCAACCCCAGTCTTCGACGCATCGCAAATGAGCCAGATGGGCTCGTCGATGCGTGGGTCAATTGGCCGGATGACCGGCGTTTTCGCGCATATGCGCTTAATCATCTCAAAACACCGCTGATGCAGCGGTCTCCAATGAAACGGTGACCCATTCTGGGTCATGGCCATAAGTGGCCCAGTGTATGCAGTGATGTCTGGCAAGAAATTGCCAATATAGTTCACCAGTCCGACAAATCGTTGGATATCGTTATACGTGCGTGGAGTACGCCACTCTCGGATTTGGTCGAGCTTATCCGTATCAGGATGAATGCCCTTCTCGTCAATGACGTGACCGAGACAATCTATACTCGTTGCGTACAACTCGCACTTCTTCCATTTGAGATAGAGGCTGGCCTTCCGTAGTCGTTCAAATACGACTCGTAGGTGCTGCTCATGCTCCTCAATGGAGTCAGAAAATATGAATATATCGTCTAAATAGACGTGCATGAACTTCCCGATTACATCTCGGAAGATTGAGGTCATTAACCTCTGAAATGTCGCCGGTGCATTACAATCACCAATCTGCATGATGTTACTCACAAACGTCCCCATCAGGGACGAGAACAGTGTCTTCGGTATATCCTCTTCGCGGATGCGAACCTGTTCGTACGCGTCTGTGAGGTCGATTTTCGACCGATACTTCGCTGTCGCAACATCTTCTCGTATCACTTCCTGATCTGGAAGAGGTGTTACATCCTTGACGGTATTATCATTGCGCTGTCGCGCGTCCAATGCCGTCCGCAACGTTCCATCCTTCTTGGGGATACAAAGCAATGGTGCAGCTTGCACCGCTGGTCGTGGTTCCCACCACTTCGCGTTTATGTATCTATTCGTCTTTTCACGAAGTTGATCCTGAAGTGCTCGCGGACAGCGAGGCAAATGATACTTGTACTGCTTGTTATCGTCAATGAGGTTGATCTCATGATTAACCTCCCGCCACGGAGGAAGCTCCTCCTTCGTTCCATTGACGATATCAGCAAACTCCCGTTGCCATTGCTGGCGCAATCGAGGAATATCCTCCTCTGTAAGGCTCAAAGCCTTGCCTTTTCCTTTGACTACGCGTGCTACACGCGGCTGAACCTTTGGCTCAAATCGCTCCCGTAAGGCACGTACGTGCTCTTCTATGAGATCTCCCGGGTTCAACCTTACAACGGGTTGTCTACCCCCCACTCTCGTCGCACTTAACGACGACTGCACGCTTCTCGCTTTCAGCGAAAGCCCATCCAGTACGATATCCACTGTTTCGGATATCTCATCCTCTCGTGCATGACGGTACACTTCCCCCGTCTGGGTCGCCTGCCCCCGTCCCATGGTCTGCGTCACCATTGACGCCACCAATTCGTTCCACTCTCGTGGCATACGTGGGTCATACGCCCATTGCACTCCTGGCCGTGGCACTGGTCGATCCATTAGCGACCTAGTGCTACCCACAGTTCCCATCGTACTGTATACCTCGTCCTCGACGAGATCCTCCACCTTCACTCGAGAGCTAGTCGGCTGGCATTCCAGCGACTCCACCACGCGTTTACTACGCTCATTCTTGCACTGCGCAGCCTGTTTAGGCTTTCCATTGGTACACCCAGTCACATCCGGGTGCTTCCCCGTCTTCAGAGTTCCTTGGAACTCTTCCTCAGTCATCAGTATAGCCGGCGAATCAGCCGGCAGGCTTTTCGGTGGGGCCTGTTCGTCCTCCACCTCCTGTACAGTCGCTCTCCTGCGACCATCTAGTCAGTTGCGCTCATCACGCCGCTTTTCAGTTGCGCGATAGCGCCTCAAACGACCATCTGTATCGTTCAACACCACTTTCTCCGCCTTCAGAGGCGTACCATTCACAACGACCATGTCGTTCACGAAATCCAGCGACACCTTGTTCTTACGCATGAACGGCGTACCGATAATCATGTCATAGCGATCAAAATTCGCTATATCCACATATTCCTTCGTCGACGTTCCTGACGTCTTTATTCTCACCTCCGCGCCAAACTGCACCATAGCGCGACTCCCCACAGTCCCCAGCTGGAGCATCAAGGGCTCCTCCAGTTCATGAACGCGAATCGCGTTGACGTGAGCAAACTGGGGCGTAATGCCCGTAGTGGTACTCCCGGAGTCCCACAACGTCCATGCCGGATGTCCATTGACATCAACATACGTGACCAGGCACTCCTTCTCTTCGGGAGTATAGCGTGGCCTCTGCAATTTATTAGTTGCTTTCTGCAGGGTTACACGTCTCATTCGGACACGCTGATCCCCATGGCACTCCGTCAGTGCAAACAGATGTTCTTCCTCGTCATCACAAGCGTAATAGTCGCTGTCGTAGACGTCCACTGCGACGTATTCGTCGCCATCAATCTGGACGCTCTCAGCGTCATCCACTTCCGACCCGTCAGCCTCTACTTGCGGCTCCTCCTCGATTTCATCGACGATTTCATCGTCCTCGTCGTCACTGACGACATCGCTCGGTGCCGCAGCCGTATGGGCCGCTCGGATGTGTGCCTTAGGAGGGGCGGGACACTCCTTAGCAAAGTGCCCGCTCCTGCCACAATTGTAGCACGCTGAGGGGTCCCCGGCAGGCCTTCTCTGGCCCACTCCTGGAGCTCCAGCGGTTTTACCCGCCATACGTGCTGCAGGCGCCACTACTCCTCTTGGTGCTACTTGATTCTGACCCGAAACGGGTCGACTGTCCTTCGCTGGCAATTGTCCAGCAGGTTTCGATCGAGGCCGTTGGCCTCCAGGAATTGTCTTGCGCACCACGAATCGCGGATTGCGATTGTTCTCCATCTCCGTCCGCTTGGCTAGGAAGGTTCCCACCTTCACTGCGTGACGGGTCACTGGTCCTCGGCGTGAACTACGCTGCTCATAATGGTTTGCAGTCCGTGTCGACTGCTCATAACGGATGGCATACGCCAAAAATTCAGTCACAGTGTTGACCTCCGGAGACAAGTTATCGTCGCGTATCAACGCTCTCCTCATGTCTGCGGGTATTCCGTCCAGGAATGTCTCGCGGATAGTGTATTCGTCTGGATAGACGGCCATATTCTGTGCATGACCCACAAGGTCATCATAAAAGGTCTGGACGCCAGTCTTAGCGTCATACACTGCCTTTCTAAAGGCATCGCGAGCTTCCTGCATCGTAGCAGCGTTAACGAACCGATTATACAGTCCTATCAGGACCTCTTTAAATGTCCAGTGCGATTTGTCGCGATTAATGTGGAGAACATGGCGACGGAACCAATTCCGAGCCTCTCCTTCCATAAATTCGTGTAGCACGAATATCCTTTCCTGGTCCATGTCGTCTCCACCATAGCAGCAGGCTGCGAGGTGGTAGCACACGTCCATGGCCCAGTCCTCCAGTTGCGAGAACCTATGTCCTCCAGCGTACGCACGTATGTGCTTACCATCGGATTTACGGGGGCTTACCCCAGCAGGGAACTTAAATCTGACTCCAAGGGAGTCATCCACCAGACGAGTGAGGCGGTCATGCATATGATCCATATGGATCCTGACCGCTTCATTCATTCCCGGCGTAGTTTCACGCAAATCATGAGGTGCGGGCATCGAGAATGCCCGAGGACTGCGAAACAGGTGCTCATTGACCACTCTTTCCGGCCGTGCGGGGGGCTGTTGCCTCACTTGTTGCTCCGCTGGTATTCCACCAGCCTGCCTGCCTCTGTCACGACGATTATTATCGTCCTGATCGTCATTCCTACGATCACGATCTCCACCGTCGTGATTGCGACGATTTGGCTCCCTACGTTCGTAGTGACCACTACTGTCGTCACTACCACCCGGATCTCTGTCCGGTTCAGCAGTCCGAGCCGCGAATTGTCGCCGCATGTCATCGACAGGCGTTACGCCCTCACGCCCTTCAAAGACTACCCCCTGGTCGTCAATGAACGACTCACCATGATCGCGCAAATCCTGGTTGCGTATCCTTTGGTAATTGACGCGTTCATTCCAGTTGTCCACTAGGTGGACGCGTCGCACTACGCGTTGTGGTCGCGTTCGCTCCTCAAGAATGTGGACTTCGTCCACCTCTTCCTTGATTGTAACTTGCTTACGAGGTGTTTTAACCTCCTGCACTACAAGTGCTGCCTCTGGCTCTGCCGGAGTCGTCGTTACCGTCTCCACCTCCGACAATGCCTGCTGAGGCACTCCGCTAACAATGCGTTGACGGTTTGCGGCGTTCTGACGCCGAATGTAGTCTTGCTGAGACTCATTAGCCTGACGAGGCGCATTGAGCAATTCCATCGCGTCCGCGATTAGTGGCGCTCGTCTGCGCACACTCATCTCACATTCTACGGAGTCGGCTGGAGTAGCCGTTGAGACTGCTGACCCTCGCGCCGCTTTGCGCTTAAGGTATTCCACTACTTCGAGTTCGAAGATGCGCACAAACAATTCGATATATTCACTCGAATCTGCACGGGGTACATCGTGGCTCCTAGCCGCCAGCAACTGTAAGTGCTTCACTACATAAAGCTGAAGACGCTTTCGCGTCGATTCCTTCACGACCGCCGGATATCGGTCCAATACTAGCTGCAACTGGATAGACAAGGTCGAATGCGACCTTTTGCTTTCCTCATCATCTGAGGACTCCAACTCGGACTCTAAGTCCATAACTCTCCTGAGGCCGTCATGCCTCACTTGCGGCTGTTTGCCGGCTCGTCGGTGCAACTCTGGACTTCCAGGCGTTGTTAACGCCTTGTCCAACCTTACGACATTGTCGTCTTCCCTACTGACCACTATTGCTGGTCCTTGCTTCTGTACTTGTGTCGTCAATGACGACGGTCCCGGTTCAGTGGCAGCATTGGCCACATATTCCAAATGCCGTTCCGTAGGTGCAGTCCGGAATGGGGTGCTATGCGCAAACGCGCTGCCTTGTACCATTTCCGAGTACTGGGTAACGTCCGGTTGACCCTCCGAGGGAGCTGAAGAGCTCTCGGGCAATACCGGATACATTAGTGAGGGCATTTGGCTCGCTGGCAGCGACACTCCTGAGACCGCGGATCTATCTCCTGGTTTTCCACCAGGTCGTACAATGGACATCATCCGTGATACGGATAGCCCACCAGGCATTCCATAGCTCGCGCTGACATCGCGAGGGGTCTTTTCGTCCCGCTTTGGCGGGGGTTGGTATGCTGACGCAGATTGCGTCTTCACAGCCTGAAGCACAGGTAAGTCACCTGCGTCTGCAGCTGAGAACGGAGGATCCGGATCAAGAGAGCCAGTCATGGAAGCACGTTTTCAGCGTGATGCCAACAGAGAATCGAGAAGTTTTGATGATAGTTGCCTAGTCGGTAACAAGCCTAGAGTCTAAAGCCGATAGCAGAAGATTTAAAAAAATGTAACCTGCGGTTACTAGTTAGAACTATCTGTGTATTTCACACAGTGCTAAATCAGACCGCAATATCGGATTTGACTAGTACTTAGTGCGAAAACAAGATGTTCTCTTACGTAATACTCTACTAAAGGATTATAGCGTCGTTGACGCTGATGGTAAGACGGATGACTCCGTTACACTAATAGAGCAAGGAGATCAGTTTTGCGCTGAGCATGCATGTGATCCATGTTATCCATCATCCAGCTAATGAGGATGACAGCCTCCATGTCATGGAGGAATGATGACTCTGCGGGTACGATGTACCCATTGTTCCTCAGGCATTGGAGGAGAGTAGCCAGGACTAAGTCCTGGTTGAGACTGGGCTTAACAGCCCATGCTTTTCCTTTGTCGCATTGAGGATGCAACTCTTCTTCTGAGCTGGGCTCAGGTTGGTGCAGCATATCTAGCCGCTGTAACAAGGAGAGCCTGGCCAGGCTCTCCATTGGCGCATTGGCCGGAGACTTGTTTCTTTGTTCTGTATCAAGAGCTTCTGTGCTCTTGCCAGCAGTCTTTGCCATCTGAGAGGTTGGTTTTCCTCCCTCGGTGGGTGCCTTATATGAGGCACCATATTGGGGCATCATGCCCCAAGCTCCCATCTAAGCTGCGGAGTATGGCATCATTATGGGTGCACCACCCATGCCAGGGTAGTGTGCTGGGACGGTAAACTGAGGAAAAGAATATGCTTTCATTGGCCCCATTGCCAGTACAGGAGCAAGCCACCTCCATCTTGATGTCGCTTGGGGGCTAAATAGCTCTCCATACTAGGCTTGTTGGAATTGGCCCTCAGCGTGATGTGGTGCATAAGCATCCTGTGCTGTCTGACAAGGCAGAAAACCACCCATGGGTGCATTCTGGGGCATAAAGTTGCTCTGCATGAGTTGTTGTGGCAGATAGCCACTGATCACTGGCTGCTGCAGCAGGTAGCCCACCGCTGTTTGTTACTGCTGCTGTGGGAAGCCCACAGCCTGTTGCAATTGTCCCCACTGGGGTGCATTTTGGGTCAGTGGGAGAGCCATCTGCCCCTCTCTTTAGCCAATAGTAAGACTGATGGTGCAAACTCAATCTGGTGCTGCTGCTGCTGCTGCTGCTGAATATCCTGGTCTATGGGTGATGTGTCCATGGTTGAGGAAAAAAAGAAAAAAAGAAAATTTCAAATTTTAGACGTGTTTCAGCCACAGTTGCTAACCAACTCAGCTAAGCCGTGATTGGCATTGCTGATTAAATTAAGCGCTGGTGTGCTTACCTAACTGATGTGGGTGCTTAATGCCCTTCAACTCCAAATAATAATCAAGTGCTGCCAGCTTGGAACAATGGGAGTATGGCTCCCATGTTGTGTCCTTAAGGGACCATCATATCTCAAACTCAAGTGTATTGTGCTCAGTCCACCTGTGCCCTATGATGCACTCAACAAACCATTTGTCATTGTCTTGTGCCCCAAAGTCATAGGGGCCCAGAGTCACCCTGTTAGGAAATAACACATTGTCTGATGCGCTATATGGTTGCAACAGCAACATATAAAACTTTGGAACAATTCATGGTTCTTGTAATGCCTGAGGCAGCTCCAGCACATAGTTGGAGGTACTTGGCTCTGCATCTAGCACATGGTACAGGCCTACCCATTTTGGGCATAGTTTACTAGCCCATTCCTTTGGAAGCCTCAGGTTACACGTTGACAGGTAGACCAATGCTTCCACTGATATGGGCAGATCTGTTTGCCTATAGTGATTGGTGTTTTTTGCCTGGAAGACTTGTGTCTCGATGATGGTGTCATGCGCTAATGAGCCTGCATCATGGCTGGCTACAGATAGCACCAATACCTGCACCTCATATTGGCCCACTAGTACCACCAGAAGCGCCACGCTCTAGCGCTTCCAGCACTATTTTTCTCATATATTTACACTAATAACTCGCAGCTACAGACTCCAAGCTACAGACTCCAATTACTCTCAGACCACTTTTTATGGCACCATTTATTCTTCGCACCACTATTGAAACCTCGCCGCACCTTGCCACTTGCACTCCAAGGCTATACATTTACACAGACACTTGGCATCAGTCAATCCGGCATAATGCTCTTAGCCAGTGGCAGCGCTTACAAGGGGAAATGATGAAGTATTTCCATGACAGCATCATTATGGACCTTTTTACTATACAATTCAATTCACCACATTTACTTACATTTTCATCAGTTTACCACCCTCTAGCGGCGCTTAACCTCTTAGCGTCGGCTAACTTTCTTTACTATAAATACCTACTTTTTGTTAGTAGTTCAGGAAATCAATTTGGCAATAGGGATTGTATCCCAACATTTTGGTCTCCATATGCAACAGACTACCTCTTGTTGACCGTGTCAAGCAAGGGGACTCTGCTCTAGTTTTCTATATCTCTCTCTCTCTAGTGCCTTGCAACTACGGCTTGGCTTTCATGCTTAGATCCGCTAAGCAATCTCATCCTTTTATTATCACGTTCTAGGTGCTAACACTTAGCGCCTCTTAGCGACCCTTTCCCGCACCTCTTAGCGCCTTCCTTAGTGACTTTCCCACGCTCTTAGCGCTTCTTCTTAGTGACTTTTAGCGCCCTGTAGCCACATTTTGGAGCCTTACACAAGTGCCTCCAATCACCCACTTTCCTTGCCACCAACCTCTTGCCTACTGTGTGTTCTCTGGGACCTGTCCAGGACTCTCTCACACACTTAGCACGCCCAAAGCTATATTGGCTAAGTAGCTGCACTAGTGATAGTCCATGCAGCCCTTAGCTCGATCTGGGCGTCAGCACCGCTGTGATGTTCTCCAGGGCCTGCCTGGCAAACTTGACTATGCCTTGGTGGGCTACCACATCTGCACAAATTTTGTGCAGCATGGAGGGCAAGTACCCTCCATTGAGCTCAAAGGGTGCATACCCTGTTGTCTCCAAAATACTCACATTAATCACAAACTCAGTGAATGGACACTAGTTCATCCAGTCTCATTGATCAGGGCAAACAACTGCCCTCAGGATCTGACCTATACTGCAGTTGGCCCACTCAGTCTGCCCATCCATTTGAGGATAGAATGACATTGACATGAGGAGTCTAGCTCCTAACAGCTTGTGGAGCTCTCTCCACCATTGCGACATGAATTTTGAGTCATGGTTACTCACAATGGTACTAGGCAGCCCATGCAGCCTAACAATCTCCCTGAGGTAGATCCATGACAGCTCCTTAGCCATCAGCATTGTGTGCACTGGTATAAGGTGCACCATGCTTGTCATGCAACATATAACTATCCAGATGTAGTCCAATCCTCTAGACTCAGGAAAGGGACCTATAAAGTCCATTTCAATGGAGTCCCAAGGCTTTACCAGCACAGGTAGCTGGTGTAGCTTCCTGACCAGAACTCCAGGGAGCAGCTTTGCCCTCTGACACGCTGCACATGATGCACAGAACTTGGTAACCTCCTGGGCCATGTATGGACACCAATACCATCTACGGATATATCCCAACGTCCATGTGGCACTGAAGTGCCCCACTAGGGCATGGGCCTGATCCAGTACCCATGTTATAGTTGCTCATGTACAGGAAAGGCAAACCACTGCTACTCCTTGACAGTTCACCATTGTGATCAGTCTGTCAGGCCCCTGCCTGAACTGAGGATGATCGTCAGGATTGGTGATAATCTCAGCAAAAAGAGAGTCATGTTCATACTCCCACACTACTTCTATATGGAAGTTGTTGTTGCCCAGGCTAGGTGGCTGGGACAAAGGCAATTCGCCTTCCAGCATTTTAGCCAAAGTGAAGGGTTGATCAGGGTGCTCAGGTTCCCCAGCTGATGCTGGTTCTATGACTTCATGCTTCTTGAGCAGCTGGGCAGCTAAGTCCCGCTTCTTGTGCTGCTCCCTGAGGTGAGTACTTTGCCTGTGTTCATCATCATGCATCGCACGTATATCCAAGATGTGTTCCCTGATCTCCTGGTACTGGTGGAGAGGAAGATCCTCCCCATCTGGGTCTATGCGGCAATTTGCCTGCACATACTCATGAGGCTCATAAGCCTCTCTGACTACATTATTCTTAAAGTAGCGAGACAGGCAGTTCACCACTTTGTTGAGTTTACCTTTAACATAGGTAATGTCAAACTAGTATCTCGACATGTAGTCAATCCACCATCGCTGATGCAGCAACAAGTTCACCTGAGTTTTGAAGAACTCAAGTGCCTTGTGATTGGTTATGATATGGATGGAATATCCCATCAGCTTATCCTCCCATTTGAGGAGGGCCTTAAGGATAGCTAGGGTCTCTAGCTCATGCACAGCATAGTTTTGCTGGACAGTTGTGAACTTCTTCAACATGAACCCGGCTGGCCAGCAAGTCTGCCAGCTACTCCCCTGGCCATACATGGCTCCAATGCCTGTCTTAAATGCATTGCAAATGAGCCAAATAGGCTCATCCTATCTAGGGTTGATTGGTCAAATAACCAGAGTCTTCATACAGATCTGTTTGACCATTTCAAAGCACTGCTAGTGCAGCGGCCTCCAGTTGAATGGTGACCTGTTCTGTGTTATGGCCATAAGTGGCCCAGTATATGCAGTGATATCAGGCAAGAAGCTCGATATGTAATTGACAAGGCCAACAAATTGTTGGATGTCATTGTAGTTTCATGGCATGTGCCACTCCAAAATGTGGTCAAGCTTGTTCTGATTGGGGTGAATGCCCCATTCATCAATGACATGCCCTAGGCAGTCTATACTTTGAGCATAAAGCTCACACTTTTTCCATTTCAAGTACAACTTGTACTTGCGTAGTTGTTTGAATACGACTCTGAGGTACTGCTCATGCTCCTCCATGAAATCCAAATAGATGAATATATCATCTAAGTAGATGTGCATAAAGCATCCTATTACATCTCAAAATATAGAGGTCATCAACCTCTGAAAGGTTGTGGGGGCATTACAGTCTCCAATCTGCATTATATTGCTTGTAAACGTGCCCATGATCGAGGCAAACACAGTCTTGGGTATGTCTTTGGTGTGAATGTGCACCTGCTTGTAGGCATCAGTAAGGTCAATCTTCAAGCAATACTTCGCTTGAGCCATGTCTTCCCAGATCACCTTCTGATCTAGTAAAGGAGTTATATCCTTTATAGTATTATCATTGCACTGGCACACATCAAGAGCCGTTTAAAGGGTTCCATCCTTCTTTGAGATGCATAATAATGGTGCAGCCTGAGCAGTAGTGCATGGGGACCACCACTGAGCATTCAAATAGCAATTAGTTTTATTATGCAATTGCTCCTGGAGTGCATGTGGACGGCATGGCAAGTAATACTTGTATTGCTTGCTCTTGTCTAGCCATGGCAGGAGCTCCTCCTTGGTCCCATTGACCATATTGGCAAGTTCTTCTTGCCATTGCTGATGCAACTGAGATATATCTTCCTCATGAAGGCTTGTTGCCTTCTGTTTCCTTTTCAGATGCACCGGGAAAAGTACCTCCACCATATCTGATGGTGGCCAAGGCTGCAGTGCATATTGCTTACGCATTGCAAGCACCCAAGTAATGCTGTCATTGGGTATATGCAGTCTCAGCAAGGAATCCACTACTGCTGCTTTATGAGCCATAAGGCTTTTTCCTTTGCATACAAGTGAATACGCTATGAACACTTTGTTCAATGCTGGCTGGCAATACACTGGTGTGATAGTTGTCCATTGCTGGTATGCATTTTGCACACACATGGCTGCCACCAGTTTGTTCCACTCCTGCAGCATTCGAGAATTGTATGCCCAGTCGTACTCAGGAAAGGAAGCTGGTTACTTCTATAAGAACTGTGTGTTTTTACAATATGAGGCTTCTGCCTCTCGGTTGCTGTCCCTTAAGTTATCTAACTTGACTCAGGAGGACGTAGGTGGACATACATCCACTGAGTCCTCAGGCTTTTTTGCCTTTTGCTGTTGTCTATCTGGAGGCTTTGCACCTTGAACATCAGGAGCGAGTATTCGCTTGTCTCTCATCTTAGAGGCTTGATATTCCTCCTCACTCATCATCACTATGTTGTGGTCTGAGCTCAGCCCAGGCATAGCCTGTACTTCCTTATCCACATCCTCCACTGCCAGCACTTTGCGCCAGCCAAGTCATAGAGAATCCTTATGCTTCTCCATAGTGTGGTGACATTGCAGACAATTGTTGTCTGCTGTAGCCCATTCAGCTGGGATCACTTTCCCATTCACTAGCACCTGACAGTGCTCAAAGTCTAGCATGACTTTGTTCTGCCACATGAATGGTGTTTCCAATATCATATCATAGCAATCAAAGTTCGCTACATCCATGTATTTCCGGCTACATGAGCCCGGTGTCTGGACAGTTACATTCATCCCATACTGCACCATAGTGCAGCTTCCTACGGTGCCCAGCTGCAATGCCAGTAGTGTATCTAACTTCTGTATGGAAATTCCATACACGTGGGCAAACTGGGGTGTTATACCCAAAGTAGTACTCCTGGAGTCCTATAAAGTCCAGGCTTTGTAGCCATTTACATCCACATATAAGACCAGACACTCCTTGTCTGCTCATTTCAATATAGGGCACTGCAAAGTGCCCTCTGCTCGACAAAGAATCATCTTCTTTATCTGAACAACATTATTTTTGTTGTGATCATTTGAGGATGGCTAATCCATCATTGCCGCTAGGCACTCAGAGTTGTTGTCATAACTGTAGTACTTGTTGTTGTAGACGTCATTGTATACATTGACTATGACATACTCCTCCCCCTCCATGACCACACTCTTGGGCTCAGCGTCCAATGCCTCCTCTGGAAGCTCTTGGTCATTTGTGGGGTGCTCAGCCTCAGACTCAGTGGAGATGGCTCCATCATTCCCACTTGTGGCTGCAGTATGTGCAGCTCAAAGGTGGGCATGGGGTGTATACTCCTTTCTCGGAGCTTCTATTTTTGCAGAGCAATTGGTGGCATAGTGGCCTGGCTGGCCGCATGCAAAACAGGTCCCTGTCTGACCAGGTGGGTTGGCCAGCTTGAATTCTGGCCTTGGTTTAGGACGTTCTCCATCTGGCGCCCACTTCAGTTGTAGGTGGCTTTGGCCTCAATTTGCCACAGGAGTTCTGCATACCACAAACTATGTGTTGCAGTCACAATCCAAGTTGGCCTTCTTGGCCAAGAAGGTCCCCACATGCTGACCCTGTGAGGGTGCCCCAGCAGGCAGTAGTCACCTGCTTCCCTCTTTGTGGCCACTACAATGCTCATAGTAGTTAGCAGTCTTAAGGGACTGCTCATACCTGATAGCGTACACCACAAACTCTTCCACATTGTTGACCTCTGGGGACAGCCCATCCTCACATATCAAATAGCGGTGCATGTCTGCTGGAATACTATCCAAGAATGTTTTGAGCATCATATACCTGTCTGGGTATACTGCCATGTTCTGGGCATGGTCATTAAGGGTATCATAGAACCCTTGTACTCCTAACTTTTCAGTGGATTTGGTGGACTGGAAGTCCTGCCTTGCATCTTGTAGCGTCAAGGGGTGCACAAATTGATTGTACAGTCCTGTAAGAACTCTTTTGAACATCCACTCATACTGGACCCAGTTGACATGCAATACTGCTCGTCAAAACTACCCCATGGCCTCTCCAGCCAAAAACTCAGGCAGAACAAAGATTTGCTCTTGCTCCATACGGTTACCTCTGTATAAGCACATGGCAAGGTGGGTACATATATCCATTGCCCAGTCCTCCAAGTCACTGAACTTGGACACGCCTGTGTAGGCACAAATGTGCCTACTATCTGCTTTGTGCAGCTTCATCCCATCTGGTAACCATAAAGTTACCCCCAGGGCATCATTAACTACTCAATGCAGGTGATTGTGCATAGCTTCACAATGCATCCAGATAGCCTCCCACTAGCCTGGAGATCTAGTCACTAAATCAGCAGCTTGGGGAAGTGACTTTCCTTGTCCACCCTGCAGCGGACGTCTAAGCCTCCTTGACTGTGGGCATAATTGCTCTTGTCTCGGGGAATCAACCTAGAGCATTCATCTTGGCCATTACCAGGAGCATCACGTCTGGTGGCACCATCTCAATCAGGGAAGTCTCCTCGATTATGATTGTTGCACTGCCCTGGTTCTGGAGAAGCTTGATTCTCCTGGCCCTGCATTATGAACTGACAATGCATCTCATCAATGGGCTTAGTGCTCTTGAATACAATGCCTTGATTGTCAATAAGGGATTGTCCCTTAGTCCTGAGGTTGCCATTGCACATATGTTGATACGCAACTCTGTCGCTCAACATGTCTGCCATTGGCACATGTAGCATCACAGATGCCTTGCTTTCAACCTTAAATATGGTACTATTGTGTCTATCCAGGCCTGACATCTCTGTCCTAAGGTCTTGATTACACATGTGTGGGGGCTCCTCATGCCACTCCTGTCCTGCTGGAGTATAGAAGGTACTCATCAGTTTTACTTTGGGCACTTCCTGTGCCTGTGATAGTGCTTCCACTAGCTCGACTCCAATTGATTACAACATGCCAAGCATTTCTTGGACATGTGGCTCTAGGGGGTCAACACCCCCAATTGCCTTGCGGCCTTCTGCTGCAAATACATCTGCAGTTCTATAGTGAGAACTCTTATCATCAAATCAGTATATTTAATACTAAATCCATTGGGTACTTTGTGCCCTTGTCACTTAAGTGCTACTATATGCACTGAAGCATAACACTCGAGTCATGCCTGGGTGGTGTATTTCATCATCTCTGGGTGTAGATCCTAGAACACCTGCAAGCGCACAGTGTACATGGTTTTCAACCACTGCTCCTCTGCTCCGGCGTTGTTGTTGCTAGATGACTCAATTACCTTCTCTGGGAGCTCTGCAACCTCTGGGACTTCCTCCACTGCCGGTGTGCATGGGAAGCAATTTTTCACATGGGCTACTTCAGGAATCGCAGCCTCCTCCAGTACCTCCTCTATGTGGGCTTCTGCTATCCTGGTGGGCATTGAGCTCACTGCAGCCTGCCTGGCCCCACTACTCCAGCTCAGGGGAATAGGTTCCCCATTCCGTACTGACAACTCAGTGTCTCCTGAGGTGCCTTGGGCGCCTGTTGACTGCCAACCTTCATCAGGGGGCTCTTTAGAAGCTAGCTGGCTGGACCGTTGCAGTCCTCCTGGCAGCTGTGTAACTGGGGGAGTTAATCCCCCTGGCATCTTGTTCCATGGCCATGGCTGGCCATCTTGTTGTAAGCTCTCAGCTCTCTGGGCCTCGCTCTCATTCCTGGGCAGGTCAGTGCTCCAACCTCAGTCTCAAGCCTTGGATCTTGACTGACTCACATTGGATGCTGGTGCATCTTGTGTATCTGCTGGGTCTCCTTGTATGTCATGGGCATTCCACCCACCATTAGTGGACACTGCAGGTATGGGATTACTTATCGATTTCCTGTTTGAAATTTGCATGGTGTGGCTGTGCAAGAAGCTTAAGAAGCTGATAGAGTTCTGTCAACAAACTCAGCGACTGACATTGGATGCTAGGCAATAGATC
Source organism: Macrolepiota albuminosa (assembly GCA_027475525.1). Classification (NCBI taxonomy): domain Eukaryota; kingdom Fungi; phylum Basidiomycota; class Agaricomycetes; order Agaricales; family Agaricaceae; genus Macrolepiota; species Macrolepiota albuminosa. The sequence goes on from JAMWFC010000124.1 coordinate 160,254, forward strand.
CTAGCTGGCGGATTCAAAAAAATGTAACAAAGTTACTGTTGTATGAGAGCTTACAGTTCACACTGCACAGAATCAGACCAGTCTGATCTATTGACTATGTAGTATCAACACAAAATAAGCTGCTTAGTAAGCAGAAGGTATCTACGTATTTATAATTATGTAAATATTATTATATTATAATAAATATAATATAATATTCTAAGTTTATAGTAAGTAAACCATTTCACTCTTTTTGGGAAATAACTGATTTTGTGCTTTACCCTTAATACAATCTTTGCAAGGTTTAACTTTGATGTCATACTGAGCTCAATACCACTGATTAGTCCAAGATGGACTGCCTTCTGTAAGTCACTGTGATTTATATGCCCCATTTCACAGTGAAGCTCATTGATAGTGATTGCTTTTGATGCCACATTGACAATGTGTTTTGGAGATAGATTGAGTGAACTATCAGCATGGTATAATCTGTATATTGCAGAGACACATCCAATAACTTGATGGTGTGGCTTCAGACTACAGATAACATATGTGCTATCCTCAATGAGGAGTGAGCACCCAGACCAGTCAAGATACAAAATAGACACAAGTGTGAAACCATTGTAAATGCATAATAGACACCTTTGAGGACAACAGGTACTGGTTTTTCCTCTGATTTTATAGGTAGATTGATGTGTATCTTCTTTGCCAAGAGCACTGAAAGTTTGTTCGTCAGCAGCTCAAACTGGTTCAGGATTGATCTCTTGGTAGTTTATAAATTTCTTGCATGATGGCAAAAGCAGTGTCACATATTTTTATCCTTAGACTTAGATTTACTTTGTCTTTTCCACCTTTATGATTACTATGAGCCTTAGCATGTGCTGCAATCATTGCCTCATGTTGACAATATATGTTAGTTTTGATAGCAGTGCTGTTTGCTTTCTCATTAAAATGCCAGATGAGGTCTTGACTTGAGACAGACTTTCCAGAAGTGCATGCAGATGTTGTGAGTGTGGTGAAAAGAGACTTATATGTAGGTGCAAGAGATAACAAAGTGCAGATATAACTGACAAATAATGCATCAGACAATGGACAGCCAATTTTGGCAAGGTGTTCTTTAATAACAACCATACTAGTGAGATGAGTATGCATGTTGATTTTGCTGTTCTCAATAAAGTGGGTGTTCTGCAATTGAGCAAGAAGGTTGGTCTCATACATAGCTCCTTTGCTGCTGTGTATTGATGCAAGCTTTTTCCAGATTGCAGCAGTGGTAGGTTCTCTCTTTATCTGATGGAAAGTTGACTGATCTACTGTGCTGTAAATGATTTTGCAAACTTGAGCTTTCTTTTGAAACCAATTATCCATAGCATCTTCCATATATATTATTGATCTCCTTATCTGAAAGTGGAGCCAATGATTTATCATCCCAATAAAAAGATCTATCACACTTGACAAGTATTGCTGGTTTATGCATGGTACCTGTAACATGTCTTCAAAGCTTCTTTGAAATTATAGCATTTGTGACACATTCCTGGTATGTTGGCCAATTGGAACTGTCAGCCGCAAGTATAAAGATTGTCAACTTCATTGACAAAATATCATAGGTAATGTCAGGGCCCATAACCTGTTGAGTTGAGACTGGTCTCGGAGGATCTCAGGAAATGTAAAAAGCTGTACCAATGAGTAAAGACTCAGTGGTTGTTTGATGAATACTGTACTAAGTATGTCTATCTGTATCAATGATTAAAGACTACAGGTAATGAGTAAAACTAAATACAGTAAGTAACAAAAACTCACACCTTAGTGGTTGTTTGATGAATACTGAGGTGTGACATATAGCAAGAGAAGAAAACATACAAAGTGACAAAATAGTAATGATCAACTGTAATCTTAACAAAACTGCAGTTTTGGTTCTGGGGAGAAAAAAGGCTATGAACTTGCACCAAGAGCAATCTGTTGTAGTACTTGGTTGCAAGTAGTACTGATAGTTCTGGGGCTTTCTTGAAGTCTTAGAAAGTGACCTCTAATTCACACTGGTGCTTGATGATAAAAACTTGATGTATTGGGTGCTTCACAGAATATCAAATATCCTGATGGGCAGAAGAAGGTTCTCAATAAACTCCAGCCTAAGCAGTTCACTCCCTGGGAACCACCGAGCCTTTGTCTACCAATAGACTTCCAATGAGAGGTGTTCAATAAACTCTAGCCTAAGTGATTCACTCCCTGGGAACCACCAAGCCTTTGCCTATCAATTGCCTGTCTATTCTCTACTAAACTTGGGCTATTTATACTGTTTTTCTGGTGCACAGACCACTATCTACACCTGACTCTTTGTTGTCAACTTCCTCCATTCAATGCATGTGCCACCATTCTATTCATCTCTTTTGACATCCCTCCATGCTTCTTTCCCTTTCCCCTTTCAGTCATATCAAATTGGGGATTGTCAGATCAGATCTTGATCTAGATCATCACAATTTGATCCCCTTTTGTCACCTCTGCCAGCTCCCATGCTTCCCCTCCCCATAACAGTGGTTGGACTATTGTTGAGTTGATAGCTTGAGCTAGTCCCTGCCCTTTGTTCTGTACTGTCTGTGTATTTATTGGGGTGTTTTTGGAGATATAATTTGTTGAGACTGCTACCAGGAGGCTTACAGTTTTCAGCCCATAATTAAATGTTTATTTTGACTTCTGGTGCATGTTGTGTCCCTGACTGCTGGTACAGCATTGTATCACTGTCAAATGAGATATGTTGCTTGGCTTGACATGCAGCAATAGATAAAATAAAGACAACATCAGAACTGTGAACTCACCTAGCTTTGCAGCAGCATAAAAACATGTTATGGCACATGCAAAAATAGCTATGTTCAGTGGGTTAGAGTCTGGAGCTGAGATTCCAAGTTGCTTATACATAATGTTTAAGAAAGCCAGTATACAAGGACAACAATTTTTCTTCTTAGATGTACTCAGAGCTAGGTTCTCCACTGCATTCAACAATGTTTGAGTTCTTGCTTTGTTAATGTTCTATCTCATGTTGTGCACTAGATGCCATGCTTTGAGCCCAGAGATGTAGTTTTCTATAGCTGACTTGGAGTATTGATGAGGATAATAATGAGTAGCTATGGCAGTATTGCTCACATCATGAGTATCTGTCATGTTTTGTAGGTTTCATTTTAATATGCTAATTTTCATATTTTTTTATATTACTTATCTAATAATCTTTGATTTTTTGACTCCAGTTGTATTATATACTGTACAAATATATAGAGTGTATTATTTACTGCATATGACTGCTGGTGACCCTCTTGGTGACCTTCAATTATCTGGTAGGGCACATAACCAGTTCAATAGCTTATAAGCAATAGTACTCAGCTATAACAGCCCAATACATTTTGATATATCTTCTATTACTGTGCGATGTGACATTGCACTTACTTTACTGTTGATATCTATTTGAGAAGTTAGTTCTTTTCTTGTGTTTACCTAGTTGCAATTGAGACACCAGTCTGATTCACTTGTGTGACCTGAGAAGGAGGACTTGTCAGGGGACCCCTCATTCCTTTCTTCTTTCACTCCTTATTTCTTCTGCTCTCCTTTCATTCATTCTCTTATTTCTTCTGACATTATTCATTTTACTATTTCTATTCTTTCAACACTATCTGTTAATACTATTCTCAGCCCTTGAGGTGCTCTGGTTCTCTAGCTACCATTCAGACAAGCATAGGCCCTTTAGCACCGCTTCCAGACCACTTACATAAGCCAGAGTTTGTCAGAGTTTGCCCCTTATTTGTGCAATTGTTTGTATAGGCAATTTTTGAGTTTTTAAGGTTTTGTTATACTGTACAGTTGTTTCCCACACTTCAGAGGCCCCAGAAGCGTCCAACCTGGCATAGGGAATCCCCAGACTTGTTCTCTTTGGATCTCCCTCTGCCAAGTGAGTAGCTACCTTGATATTGTCAGTATATATTCTAATACACTTTGGATCTCCCTCTGCCAGCTGTGTGACTGAGCCACAGCCTCTAGAGGTTGCCCTTACAGGACTTATCTACTGTAACTCTGTAACATTTTTTTGAATCTTCTGGTTCTCAGCTATAGCTATTAGCACTCTGTTCAAACCTGTTGAACTCTATTAGCTTTTCTGCTTTTTATACAGCCACTTTGAAAAATTTCTGCTAAGAATACTTGGTCCAACATAGTTGATCCTTGTGGAGATAAAGCACCTGATATGTCCAGTCTAGATAGTGGACAGCATGTGGAAGTGACAGCAAAGTTGTCAACATAATTACCTCCATCCAAGCATGACAAGAGGAGAGATCCCTCAACCTCAATCACTAGTAAAGGGTTTAGAATGCAAGGTGGCCTATCTGTGAAATGGATGATGTGGATTCTGACTCTGGCACTTAAAGGTGACATCCCGGCAGCTGTATCAACTGGGGCCAAGGTGGGTCTGGCTGGACCTGAGCAAAAGCAGGCAGTATCCTTTGGAGCAGCTATGCCTAAGGACCAGAATATGGAGGTGAGGCAATCTGAGGAGGTGTGACTGGGCACTGGTATGGCAGAAAGCTCACTGTTTTAACCAGTGAAGCCAGGGCAAGTAGGAGATGGAAGTAGGGAAATATTCCCACACGCAAGGTCAGGAGCATGGTATGGGGCATCTATGGTGTGAGCTAGATCTACTCTGTGTCATGAAGTACACATTGGGGTCAAGAATGAGTCTGGAGGTGAGGACAATATAGTTACATTGAGTGTGAAGACAGACAGGAAGGGGATGATGTTGGTTGCTGAGCATATGTGGAGGATGCATTATCAGATGAGGAGAAGCAGGACAAAGCATTGTCCATGCTCAAGGTGCAGCTAAAAATTATACTTGTGAAGTATCTGCAGATAAGGAAGGAAGCAACACAAGCATGTCTACAGCTGTATGTAGTAAAGCATATCCAGATGATGAAGTGTCATCAGCAGATAGTGCCCCCTGATGATTCAGAGGGATACATGGAGCTGTTCACTCAGATATTTGAGCTCGAGGTGCAGCAGTACCTTAAGCATAAACGGTTTAGAAGTGACATGGCATCTACTGCTACACTAACAAGCTCAGTAGAATATGACTCTCTGTGGTTTAATTGTACTCCAGCAATAGAGGAGGTGATGCAGCTGCTAGAAGCTCCCAAGAAGGCCGATGAATCTCAGGAGGATTTTGTCTGGTGGTGTGCCATAGCCAGTAGGCAGAGGTATACTGCAGAGGTGGATAATTAGGGGGAGTCAACAGTTGAAACATCAACTCAGGATGTAGCAGGAGGTGTGAGGAGTAAGACAAGGGTGGAATACTGCCCAAGACAGGGTGAAGAAGTCTCAGACTCTGGGGAAGAAGTAGAGTCACCTCAGATGCAGGCAGAGCAGCTAGGCCTGGAAAGGCCAGTGATGCAAGTGGAGCTGCAGCAGAACTAATGGGTGGCTATGGCAGACATGATGGCCAAACAAGTCAACTTTCAGAAAATGAGGAATCAGGACCTCTAAGTTTGGGGAGAATCACTTGTCAATGACCAAGAGATTGTATTTGAGGGCATTAATAGTGTGACGCCTATTGACAATATGCGCCGGCAGTATGTGCAGAAAAAAATGACAACCTCCTGCATCAGCGGCAGTTGGCTCTGCAGCAGTTGTCTAATGTGCAAAAGTGCAAAATGCATAGTCAAATGGACAACATCATTGTTGAGCTGAAACAGGCCAGAGTAGTAGAGGTGGGACAGCATCAAAAAGCGATGCCTGACCAACACAGGGTGTGAGAAGACTAAGGGAGTAGGTCGCTAGGAGCAACAATAGAGTCAGTTGAAGGATCCCTCACTGGGCTTATAGTAGAGGAGCAAGATGAAGAGATGGAGGCAGGCAAGTTGCCCTCAGAGGAGTGGTTGACTAGTAAGATTGGTGGAAAACCCAGAGTGGATGAGTCTGTTGCCAGAGGGAGTAGGGGCACTGAGTGCACCCAGCCAGGGACTGTTCCAGAGTAGATGAGTCTGTTGCCAGGGGGAGTAGGGGCACTGAGTGCACCCAGCTAGGGACTGTTGGCATCAATGCATGCTCCAAGTACACCAGTAGCAGCACCAGTATGTAGAAGGAGGCTGCAATGCCTGATTGATGTAAGCAAGCTGGGTGTCGTGAGACTTCCCTGCTGATGTGCTATTTGAGGCAGGACCTGCCCAACTTCAGTTTGTGCTCCCAAAAAACCTGCCAATCCTGGTTAGCAAGTTTGTAGTGGCATTGATGCCTCTTGACCCATGACCTGGACCACTAGTGAAGGATGGGAGTAAAGGAAAAGCCAAGGCCATGTGCAAGGATACAGTGGACAATGACAGTGACTATGGGCAAGAAGGTGCCTCATTATCATCTTCATCATTGGCTGAGGAAGAAAGACAGCTGGGAGAGTTGTTACTCAACTAGCTGAGAAGGTGATTGTATTTGGCATATAAGCAGAAAAAGAAAGCTAATAGAAAGGTAGAGGCAGAGCATCTCCTAGAGCGACAAGAAAAGCAGCGACCGGGACAAATTCCTGACTTGCTGGGCACATACATCTGGAACGCACATAATGTGGAGTGATATAATTCATGTTTTGTTGGGAGATTAGGGGAATATTTCTATTGGTCCCCCTACACTAACACCATTTTCTTTGGAAATGAGGCCAATAGGGCCTCATACTTTGAGCAGCCATTACTGTGGGGCATGGCAGTACCATGCACAATGGTTTACAAGCATGCACTATAAGAGTTTCTGATGAATCTCTATGAACTAGACAACAAATAAGTATGCCCCATGGCAAGACCGCATTGTAGCCTACATGTTGTTCACTGAGTTCCAGCACTTTGCTGGTATGATGGAGGCTGAGTTTTGGGATGACACCATGCAGTATGTGTTGTCCAAGGAGAAGTTTGTGTCTGTGGCAGATCCACGTAGACTAGAGGTATCAGAGAATGAGGCATTGCTAGAGTGGGTGACCATTCCAGCATGTTTAACAATGCGCAAGGAGGATGGCAACCTGCAATCGGTAGTCATGCACCCTCCTCCACTGACTCAGCCATTTGAACTCAATGTCTTGGCAAGATATGCCATTGTGTTTGGCTGGCCAGGCCTTGACAATGTGTTCACAGGGCTCGCATTCAACTTAGCATACCAGATCCACTACCAGACGCTCTTTGGATATGCACTGGCATGGGCAGTATGTGTAAGTGGAGTGGGGTGCCCAACAGTTGTATGCTAGTTAGCATTGGTATTTGCGAGACCTGGGCTATACCAGGAGGCCATTGCGGCATTCAATGACAAAGACCCACACCATCCATTTCAGCTCCTCACCAGGGCATCCTTTGAATGTCACTGGGTATACATGCCAGAGAATGTGTTGCAAAACTTCAGCAACAATGATGGCATTCAGGTGCTGCTGCAGAACTGCATTTCAGTGGAGTGGGTAGACCATGCCTACACATATGGCCTGATATACATGGAACAACATTTTTTCAAGCCCACCGTCTCCCTTGACACTTTCAGAGCAGCGGACAATGAGCAACACCATTGCTTGGCTACTTATGGCATCTCTTCTGCTGTGCTGCACTGGGATGGCTGGCATGAAATGAACACCAATGACAGGTATTGGCTTCTGTTTAAACTTTGTGAGGAGGATAAGACAGCCTTGCCTAACCAAAACATAGGAATGTACTATTACATCAGTATCAACCCCAACTTTGAATATCTGCAAATGAGACCCCAGGATGACATTCCTCCCATCATGATGCCCCCTCCAAGTCAGAGGCAACTAATGTTGCCATACAGGACAAGGAAATGGCAGTGCCTGAGGAAGTCAGAGGTGCTAACTCATTCTTTCCAAATTGTTGCCATAGTCTCTTTTTCTCTGATACCAGATGTGGCCACCTTTATGCTTCTTGCCACCATTATGGCAGATCTCCTCTTTTTATTTTTGTCAATCAATATTGTAGGTGTTAATGTACTTCTTCCAAATTTGGAAGAATATATGGTCATCAACCTGTTTTGAGACAGGACCAAAACTATTTGTTCAGAGGATGTCTGCTGCAGCATCTCTGACCTCTCCATAGCATCTATATCCAGACCCAGGACTGAAACAATCTATAGTGTCAATTGCAAATAAATCTGGCTCACTGAGCTTAACAACCAGCCTAGGCCACTGCAAAGGAGTAATTGGTACTGTCCAATAGGCTTCTTTAACATCTCATACTGTGGCTTAAGATTTGAAGGATAAACATGATATGAAGAGGTATACACTGTTGAAAATCCCTAAGTACATGAGAATCAGAATGAATCAATTGCATGATTAATTGATTGATGTGGATAGGAGAGATTCTGAATAAGTCAAAACTTTTCAGATTTGTTAGGCTTAGGTATAATCTATAATAGAGATGACTAGACTGGCTCAATAATGTCTTCTACTTGTTCTCTGCTAAATAGCCCCAGATACTTTCCTTTACTGAATTTGGTCTTGATGATTTTCTAAAACAGAGTAGCTAACTGGTCAATAGAATTTTTGTTCTGGAAGGTAAAGGTTTGTGATATTCTGAGGATTCCAGCATTGAACCCAAACTTAAAATGATGAGCCAGATCAGGAAAGAAATGAGCTGCATTTGCCTTGTTAATTTTTTAGTACTATTCTATGGGCTGGTATGGCATTGCAAACCTAAACTGATTAAGTAAGTTTGCACTTTTTGAGCTCTATAATTTTTTCTGTCATATCTGGAGCATTTATACTTGTGATCATGTAACAAGATAGTGCAACCTCAGGGCTTCTGCTAGTCAGTGCACAATTCTTTTTTGTCAGAATTGATGAGCCACCTGCTTTTGTTTCAGGATACATATGCCTTTTGCCTATTCCAGAGATTTTTTGAGTTGCAATGCCAAATATTATGTGTGTAGTAGCTGAAACATACTACACAAGCTGCATTGGCCAAGCTGTGGGAGCCTGTAAATGAACCTGTGCAGTAGAAAAAATACTTGCTGCCTTTATTGCCTTTTCTTCACTTATTGCTATTAGTGGCTTTGTGATTGTGCATGGGCAAACCAAATTGCTTTCTTTTCACTTTTCTGCCTATTGTCAATTCTGACACTTTGCTCTTTAGCATATTTAGATCTTTTTTACCAACAAGACAACCAAAGCAGGTGTAGCACATGAAAAGGGGATTAATATCCACAATTAAAGCCAGTAGAGTGCCAATGCATGATGGTGACCATATCCACCTCATTCCTGCATAGAGCAAAATTAAAACACATCAAGTTTTTAGAATAAAGCAAGGCAACCTGATTCAGCACATGATTATATGTGATTATAGCAATGAGTACCAGTTAAAAACACATTATAATATGTGGTGATGATGCTCAAATTGAGCTGAGTATTGCATGCATTACACATAGAGACATCACAACGGTACGTGTCATACGTTATACAGGAGCCTGCTTTGTGCCGTACCATACGTGTCCAGCGGAGTCTGCTACACTGGAGCGGAGCAGTCCCCACAGTGCCGTAGAATACAGAGCCGCGGACATGTCACAATGTGCTGTATGACA